>VWYK01094856.1:185921-208535 GCA_013399775.1 Semnornis frantzii
CCCACCCCCGCTCCGCCCGGCCTCCTAAGGGCCCCGGCTCGCCGCAGGACTCACTCCTCCGGCTTCTTCGCCCCCAGGCCCAGCAGCGGACACTCCCGGTCCTAGGCCGGGGCCGCTCTGTCGCTTCCAGAGCCTCACAACCCTGCGCAGCCTGGTCTAAACCCAGGAGTTCTCCCGGGCCACAGTACCTGGGCGCCGAGCCCATTGTCCTGCTCCAGAGCCAGTCTTGCTCACTTTAGAGCCCCTCAGTGGGAAGAGGGTTTGTGGCTGCGGTGGCTGGAGGAGACCTGGCAAGACTAGTTGGACTGTGGCACCTTAAGTGAAGCCCTGCTAGGCTTCAGTACTGCACTGGTTCTGCAGAACCCTTGGGCACTCATAAGGCAGCATACCTGGCTGGAAAGACCAGAGAGATGCTCCCTTGCCAGCATGCCATGCACCGGAGTTCACCAGCAATGCCCAGCTGTGCCATTTGCCATTGCACCACACTGGGACAGGGAGGTCACTGGACTTGAGCTAGACATGCACAGGAGCCACCACTCCATCATCATGCCTGTCCAAAATGCCAACAGAGCAGGTGTCTACAGGCAGATTGTTACTCATTTGTCTGGTCCTGTCTTTCCCAGGCAAGACACAGCTTGGTGAGTGGCACCAGGGAAGGGCAAAGAGGAGAACCTTGGCTGGTTTGGGAGGTATGGGTGAGCAGGAACAGAGCTCGCCCAGACTCCCTGGTACTGGCCTTCA
This sequence comes from Semnornis frantzii, assembly GCA_013399775.1. NCBI lineage: Eukaryota > Metazoa > Chordata > Aves > Piciformes > Ramphastidae > Semnornis > Semnornis frantzii. The sequence goes on from VWYK01094856.1 coordinate 186,663, forward strand.
GGAAGACACAAAGCATGTTCCAGTGCAACTCTGGTCTCTGGCATTGAGGGTCTGTACCCGTCTCCCTCTGGGTCCCAGCTTTTTGAGTCATGCTGACACAGTGCAGCAAACCTCTGCTTATTTATGTCTGACAATGGGTCAGAAGTGTGGCAAGTGTGGTGGCCACTATCACCCTGCCTAAATGGCTAAAGGGAGCTCCCATCCCTGTACTTCCTCTCCCTTCATTATTTCCAGCACTGCTGTATTCCCTGAGCAAGAGGCTCAAAGCAGATGTCCAGGGAGGAGAAAGGCAGGGGCATAGAGGATCTTCCTCAGCCTCCTGTGCTCCAGTAATCCCAGAGACTTCTCTTCCCCATGCCCATCCAGTCTGCTTTGGAGCCTGCTGAGACCCCTGCACGTCACCCCACTGCAGGGAGCTTCGAAGGTCCCATATGTGGTGCAACTTCCTTCTTGCATTGCCTGAGCCCTGCATCCAAAAGCTGCACTGAATGGCCTCAGATCTTTGTGTGGGAGCACACATTCAACAGCCTTCTTCCAGATGGCTTCTTGGGAGGCCCACAAATTGCCTAGAGATGGCTTTGCTCAGAAGGGAATCTGCGGTGGAAGTCACCCCACAATAACACACTCTACTCAGACAGTGGATACTGAAGGTAGAACAGCGTTCCTTTCCACCTTCGGCACTCCAGTGCCCATATCCATCCTCCGTTGCTTTCCCAGGACAGAAGTACAGACAGCATTCCTCAAGACTTAAAGCAGAGACTGGGGCTGCTGCACTGGAGCACAACAGAGAAGGCACCACTTCAGTAACCACCACGGAGTGTCAGACAGGCAGGTAGCTGGCCCAGAAGAGCCTGGGTAACTTCCGCCAAGCCCCAAGAGCATTTGTGGTTGTACCTAGTGTAGCTCAGGCAAGAGCTGGGGGCCTGACCACCAAGTCACAACTGTCCTCATTGAAATCTCCTGTGCTAGTCAAGGAGGCTCTCTAAAGGCAAGCAACTTCTCCAGATGATCCCTGGAGCAGCCCAGGCTGGTGCCAAATTCACTGATCCCAGGATGATGCCATCACAACCATGCTGCAGCCTTCCAACTGCATGATCAAGGCATCATTGCAGACACCGGGCTAAGTGGAAACATCACAATAAATAAATCTAGGAAAATCATGGAGGGAGTTCCCTCCTCCAGGTGAGTCAAACCCAGATACTGGGACCCTGTAAGAAGGTTGAGGGCTGATGCAGCTGGCACACAGCCCATGTGATGCAGGGCAGAGAGATGGAGCCCAGGACTGTGCACAGGAAAGTTGTGCTGGGTGATGGCTGGCAGAAGGGGCGGGATGCAAGCTGTGATAGATGCCAGAGTGCTGATGAGTTCACAGTCTTCAGGGTCATTAATCAGATCAGAGCTGGATTAAGGTGTCTGATGTCTGATTAGCTTCATTTCCCACCTCAGGAAGGAGGTAACTCTTCCCCATCCATCAGGTCGTCTGGTGACAGCTCACCTGGTTGCTAACTAGATCCGAGGACTGTAATAAGTGAACATAACTGTGGCCTGGCCCCTTACTTCTGCCCAGTATCCTTTCTCAACAGGAAGGTCTCCACAGAGGACCTAGGACAACCTCAAATATCATCCGCGGGTAGCAGACCCTGGGGTACCAGCCCGAGAAAGCTCATGCCCACAGCCTGGAGGTACAGGGCACTGCTGAGACAGGAGCTGCCCCAGGAAACTATGCCAGGTGTGAAGGTGGAATTTAAAGGACAGTGCTCCCATCAGGCACCATACTGCTCCCAGTCCTCCCACAGCTGTGCTTTTACCTCAGAACCTCCTCTGCTTACCTTTGCAAGGTGACCAGCTCTGTGAAACTTGCCCACAAGCAGCACCTTGTTGTTGTGGAAGATGTTGGACACATCCAGGACAGATCTCCTGAGCCCCACGCATACCTAGATGTACCAGCTCAAGGCCCTGAATCAGCCAGGGTGCTTCTCCCATCCCCACACTCTTGCTGTCTCAAGCCCATCTCATCTATATCTCCATTTGTCCCTTGCCTGATGCATCTTGTGTTGACTGGACCTTAAAGATGCCTCCACACTTAACCATGGCCTACTCCTGTCCAGTATGTGCAGAGCAGTGGGAGGTCCATGCTGCTCAGGCATGGTCCTCAGCTCCCTCACGTCTCCAAGAGGGGTCTGATCACCTCTTACTGGGCAATGGGCAGTACAAGAAGTGTTGACATAGCCCAAGGCTTCCTGGGACTCTCTGATTTTCCCAGACATTTTTGGAGGATTTTTTGAATGTGCCTTAGCTGGACGTTCAGAGACAGTTCTTTCTTCATCCACCTGAAAGCAGCGGTCACAGCAGCACCTGTGCAGATGGACAGAAGATCTGTAGATTTTTATTGCTGTTGTGAAGGGGCCTGGCTAGGCAACAGGAGGTCTCTTTGATATGTCCTTAGCTTCAAAGGGATTGTCTCCATGAAACTTTCATCCATGCCAGGTCAAGCAGCAGGAGTAAAACTAAAAGAGCAAACATTCATATGACTGCAGACACCCAGCTCTGGTGCACACAAGTTTTCAGCATCTGTAGAAACTCATAATGCTTCCCATAGCAATTCACATACTTCCCCAAACTGTTGCCAGCAATGCCTGAGCCCTCAAAACAGCCATGGGTGTCACAAGCAGTGTTTAGGAGCACAGTTCAATTTTACAGCCCTGCCACTTCCTCAGTGTCACCTTGGGAAGCAACGTAACGTCCCTCAGCAAACCCAACTGCCCCAAGATCAAAGTCAAGGGTGCCGAGGAAAATCCATACCCAGATAAAAAAATGACTGACGGGGACCAGACTTTCATTTTCCCAGGACTGAGGCTTTATCCCAGACATCAGATGAAGACACGACCCATGCTGGGGCTGTGTCTTGATTTCCACCTAACCTGCCATTTTGTCTGTTTCTAGATGCACACTTTAGCACCAGTCCTTCTGATGGGTTTGATGCACCCCTTGCCTTCAGCTGATAGAAGTGACCTTTGAGACAGGGACCGGTACAGGAACTTGTGTGTTTAGCCTGTCCCAGAGAGGGGTGGCAGACAGCCTGATTTCTGTCCAAGTTAACCTTTCAAGCCTTGAAAGGGCTCCTTGTCCCCAGGGTGGCTGTACCCACTCGCTAAGCATTAACTACTCCCCAAGTCACAGCTCCCTGAGCCCTCTGTGTTGAGAAATTACTTCCCTGTAAGAGACCTATAATGCACCAACCTTAAAGTCTTTCTCAGGAAGAAGTGAATTTTGCTGCTCTGGCCCTGGTACCTCAGGTCATCTTGCAGTACTCCAAAGTCCCAAGAGAAGTACAGCCCAGAAACATCATCAGTGCTAGGGACACCAACTCTAAGCCTGCTTGCAGGCAGTTTCCCAGCTACTACCCTATGAGAGTGAGTGCAGAAGTGTCCTGCTCTGATCTGTGCAGTGCAGCCTCTAGCCCAGGGCAAGCTGAGACTCTGATGAAAAGTGCTGGGAGTAATATCCCCTGACCTGCTCAAATTTTGGGTGATCCAGTTCTTGTGGAAGCCCTGACTACTGCCCACAGTGGGATGCTGCCCTTGTCCTGCCCCTCACAAGAGGGCCACCTGCTATCTCTGGACTCTGGGAAGCCACAGAGAGCTGGTGGGGAAGGTAAACAGACTGCCAGCCCCATGGTGATTTGTAGCTAAATTAACAGCTGAAGTCACCTGTGAGTGGCCATGGGCCTGTTAACCAACCAGATTATGGGTCTTAATCAGCCCTGCAGTGGTGGGACCTGAGCCCAGCCTGCCTCAGACCTAGCACAGGCAGCCACAGGGTACCAGGCTGCTTGGTTGTCATCCACTCTGCAGAAACGCTGGCAGAGGCATCACCTCACTGTCCTGGGAGCAGAATAGCCATCTGCAGAGCCTCTCAGAGATGCACACGAGGCTCCTCATCTGTCTTTAGGGGTCTCTCCCTGCTCTGGTGATAGCAGGACACAAGTACCAGGCAAGTTACTTACGCTACCTCCCTACCCATTTTCAGGGCTGCTGTTCTGAGTCCATGACCCATCCCATGGATCCCTACCTGCACCCTTTACTGCCTACGCCTACCTGCTTCTGCCCACCTCAGGGACTTCTGAGCCAACCACAGGCTCCCAAGGACTTATCCATCCAAGAAGACATCAACTGCTCCATCTGACAGGTAGAGATCTGTTCTGGAAAGCAGAAATCCACCATGCCTCCAACCCCATGCCAGTGCCTGAGCTTGGTAGGGTAGTCAGCTCCCCCTGCCCACCTTACCTAGCCTTCACACCTTCCTCTGATGCCAGCCCCCACATCCCTGCCCTGAGAGAAGGGTTTAACAGGCAAAGCAAACACAGCTCAACCCCTCCTAAACAGGTCTCCTGCAGGGATTTTTAAGCAGCTGTTTATCTAGCCAAGCAATTCCTCAAATAAGCAGCTCCATCTCTAGTGGGACAGCAAGGCTGAGCAGAAAAGCATATTAATAACTCCCATCACGGAACAGGGAGATGACAAACCAGCACGGGAATGCTGGCAGGGCAAGGAGGGTGCCTGTCCCCAGCAGAAGCAGCCAGGGTGGCTCCGAAGTGTCACATCTGATCCCAGCAGGTGGCCACTTCAAAGGGCTAGGACACCAGCATCCTGCAGGTTCAGGCCATATGGCTACAGGAGACAGGCAGGGGATGCTCCTGAGTTCCTCTCTTTTAGTTGTTAGCTTACCTTCCAAGGATGCAGCAATGTGCTACGTGAGTGCTCAGACTTGGGGACACGTGGCTTGTCCCTTTCTAAATGCCTGGCTTGAACAGAAAACACATACTCAGGTCAGTTCTGTTTCTTGCAATGACCCAGGGTCTAATTGATACATTTCTAGTTCCATTAGCCCTGACCCTTTTCTTTTTAGATCCATCCTACTGCCCCCAAAATAAGCTATGACAGCACCCAGATTCATTCCCAATGTGTGTCCTCACTCCAGAGCTTGACTTTTGAGGGAAGAGCTTGAACAACTGTCATCTCCACAGCTCAGCATCACCCAGGAAAGCAGGGAAGTGCCTAAATAGAGACTATACCTCCTGCTGCTTCGCCGTGCTCCCACAGCCCTTGCCCAGCACATTGTGTCCAGTGCCACGTGTCTCTTGCACTGCTAGGCTTTCCTGCTCCTGGCACCTCTGTTGCTGAGCACATCAAGGGATTCTCTCAGCCCTGTTTTTCCTGTCACCTCCAGGATGTTTATATTTCACTGGATTTTGTCCCAAGACTAGAGCTGCTTCCTGGGAGGGAAGGGAGCCAAGGCTGGGCCCCAGGAGAGGTAGGGGTGAATCAGCACAGGGGTGAGTGCAGAGTGACACGCCCCCCACCCCCCAGCAGCACAGCCTCACCTCCTCCCTGCTAATGGCCTTTCCATGGAGTCAACTCCTAACCTGCTCCCAGGGTGACTGGATAAATCAGCGGCTCCTCCCAGGACCTTGGGTTCTAATTAATGTCAGCTCATTAACGAGATAACAGACATTTATTACCCTGTCTCCCTGGTTGCTGATTAACTCTTTCCCAAGGTGGGGGCTTTGATGCCGTGGGACAGGGATGGCAAGAGAGGGTGATGTCTCAAGAATGAGACTCAGGGACCCTTCAGTAAAGGGGGGACAGATGGAGGGACAGCTAAGCAGCACTGACAGCACTGCAGGAGCGCCTGAGCTCAGGACGGATGAGACATGAGGGGGTAGGGTGTGTGTGTGTGGGGGTGGTCTCAGGATACTTGAGTGTTATCCAGAAAAGGCTTGGTGGATTCAAGTTTTGAAGGAACTGCTAAGACTTGTGTGCTCCCTTGGGGTTGTCACCATGGCTTCCACCATATCTCTGTGCCTCGCTGTCTCCAAAGGTCCTACCCCAGCATATGAGAGAGTGCGGACAAGACCTAGACACAGCACAAAACCTTTGCATGACCCTGGCCCTCAGACCCCACTTTGAGAAGCTGCCACGCAGTCCCACGGCCAGTGGGAAGTCGCCAACATGCCCTTGCCTCTAGAGGCTAAAGCAGCCCCCCAGCTCCCTGAGCACTGCCTATACCACAGAGCAGGAGACCAGGGCGAGTTTCCCCAGGGCAAGAGAGAGCCTTTGTTTTGCCCTTGACTGGGTACAGAGGGCAGGATCAAGGGGGCTGGAACGAGTACGGTGCCCCCAGCAGTCCAGCACCAAGCTGCGGGGGCTAATGCTCTCCGTACATCAATCACACTGCTCGGCGGCTCCCTATTAGCGGCAGCAGCGGCTGGTTAATCAGGCTGAGGGCTTCGGCTCGTTAAGCTGACATCTCCGCTGCAAGAGTGAGACATGGGGGCACGCGAGGTGCCACTTATTTATTTTCTTCTTTCCCAGGGAATATATTAAATAAATTAAATTCCTGGAGTGTTGGGTAAGCACAGCCTGGTCTGCGCCTGTCCCAGCTCCACCCAGCTCAGCCGTGGGGAGGGGACCGTGTGCCCCGCTCTGCAGCAAGCACCCGGCACTGCTGCACGGCCCTCGCCTTCCCTGTACCTACCCTAGCTCCATGCAATAAGACATAGTCCATCATTTCCCCGATTTCCCTATCTGGTCTGTGCTGAGACTGTGGCTGAGCATGGTTAGGAGGGCAGGAGAACCTGTGGGAAATGCAGACCGTCATTTCCTACGGAAAATCGTCCAAGTACCTGACGGCTGTCTCTGAAAGACCTTCCTTGGCTCTGCAGGGAGTGGAGCTTCAGGACAGCCTCGGGTACTTTCGGGGCAGCTCCCCGGGGAGAGCCAAGGGCTGGATTCAGTCATAGCACTAATCCTTTTTCTTTGCATTCTTGGCATTGGGGACACCTGGGCTGGTGGCAGGCTGGCACTGCAAGGTCCCTTTGCAAGTGGGAGTGCTTGGAGGGAGTGCACTTATTCTCTGTAAAAGTTGAATCTCTGTCAAGGAGTCAGGAATTTAGAAAAAAAACAGCACCACATATCCCAAGAACAGCTTTCATGCCACAAGCAATAACATCACCAGCACTGGCCTAAAATCATACAAAACTGAGAGAACAGAGGTCTTTGATGAAGCATTTCCCTGCACTGGACCCTTCACCTGTTTCAGCATCAGTCATCTCTTCAAAATCAAGTGCTGTATCTGCTGGGATGTTTTTCCCTCATTGCTGAGCTGCTCTGCTCCACCTCAGCATCAGCTGCATTTGAGACCTGCTCTGAGTCTGGCTAGGCGACAGTCATGGATGGAAAACTTGCTGCAGATCAGTCGTCAGTCCCTGGAGATGTTTATTTATTGACTATTTGCAACTCTTCTCTCCATCATCACCTTTTCCCTCCACATTCTTGCAGGAAAGTCAGTGACTGCCTATCCAATTCTGCTGTTCCACCCCACCTCATCTCATCCCCTCTCGTCATCCTTGTTCCTTCACAGCTCTTCTTCATTTCAGGAATGGACCCACCTTTTGCTGGTGGAAGGGTGACTCCCTGGAGGTTAGTGAAGAATTAGAAACAATTTAATCTACCTCCCTATTCGGGCTCTTTGATGAGTTGAAAGGCTCCTTGTCAGGCAGCAAATCCATCTTCCGCCAGCCTTACATCAAATTTCATTCACTAATTAGAAACTCCTGCCCCGGAGCATGCTGCCCCCACCCCAGCCACCCCTTCTCCCCACCAACACCATTATGAAAATAAATCGTTCCATTAGCTGCATTGTTGTGGCTGTGGGGCCCAGCACTGGGAGTTATTAGAGCAGGGAGGAGGGCATTGGATTAAGGCAAATGATTTATTAAGGAAAAGGACCCTGATTAGATTCTTACTCATCCCCAGTGCATGGGAGCATACTCACACACACCCTCTGTCCAGGACACCCCAGACCCACTCATGGAGGGTCAGCTCCAGATGGCTACAGGGTTTCCCCTGGAACATTATCCTGCTGGCTGCTCCCACAGCACTGCCCACCCCCACCCCCCACCCCTTCGTACTGGAACTGTGTACAAGGCAACAGCTGATGCCTTTCTCCAGATTCCCAGCATCACCCTTATCCGTCCCTGCCTGCTCCTCCCTTGTACAGAGGATGGGGGACCACCAGAATCACCCTCAGTTCCCCCTGCTCTGCAGTTGGGACCTGCAGTAGGTGCTGGTCTGGTTGTACTGACAAGGGAGGGAATATGTGAAGGAGAAGGTGGACTTTGGGGTGTTAGTTCTGTACTGTGCTGTGGGGGAGTGAGATAGAAGTGCTCCTCCAGCAGTAGAGTTGGCAAGGATTAGCATGGCATTGGAGAGGTTGTCAGTCCCCTCTGTGGGTCTGGGGTGCTCCCTGCACCTGAAAGATGTGAGGTGGACACTGCTTCAGGATGCCCATGTTCCAGCGTCCTCACAGTGCTCATGATGTCACTCTGAACCATGCACATGTCTCCCAGCCTGTGTCCCAAGGGGAGAGAGATCAGTGACACAGGGCCACCTGGGTGCTCCAGACACTGCCTGTAAAGTACCTGGACTGAAAAGAGAGCAATTTGTGGAATTGGATGGTGATGCTGAGAGACAAGGGGTGTCCAAGTCCACCCACTGAGGTGGTGGGTATGTGTCTGTCCAGGGGATGAAGGTATGTGTAGGGGATGGTTGTGTGCTTCTGTCCATGTCCGGACAGGTGTGGCTCTCAGAGGCTGCTGACTGGCAAAGCACCTTCATTCCTTCTCAGGGGCAAGCAGCCAAGTGCAGGCAGAGAGGCTCTGGGCCCCCACAACAGAGGAGGCTCCCAATGCCATCCCTGTGCAGGTGCCATGGTTCATAGAGGGGCAAGAAGTGGGGGGCGCAGGGCAGAGTTGGAAGTGGGGGAGGCATTTGAGGTGCAGGGTAGACTCTGCAGCCCGCACCACACACCCTTCTGGGGCTTTCATGGGCCTAAGGACCCTCCCATAGCAGCACTGCAGAGAGCAGGGTCCTGTTTCTGATCCCGGAGCAGCAACACTCTCAAAAGATATTAAACTAACTTAAGGTAATAAAAGTGAGGGCAGGAGGCTGTTATGGGCTCCCTCTGCGGGCATCTGCAGTCTGGCAGCATGTGGGCCTGAGCCAAGCTGGGCAGCCTCTCCTGTTTTTTTCTTTCTGGGGGACAGTTATGGTTTGCTCTGTCTTCACTAGGAGAAGGATCCCCACAACCTGCTGTACCAATGCCTGCAGGCCCAGATATTTCACAGTGAACCCCCCATTACTGTCATAGGTCAAGCTGTGGGGTCCTGGTTGGACACAGAGATCCCAGAAAATGGGGACAAGCCTCCTCCTTGCCTGGGAAAAAAAAAAAACGTGCCTCTGTGGGGAAGGTTTGACCTTGGAGAACCACATGATCCAAATACTGTTGTCGTCTCCTGCCCAGGCTGCATGAAGGTGCAATTCCCCACAAATGTTTTTGGAGTGATATGATCCCACTCCATGAATCCCGGTGCTTCACTCTGATCCTTGCTGGGACCCCAGCACCCAGCATGCTAGCCTGAAGCTGGAGGCAGGGTTGGTTGCTGCTGCCAGAGCAGAAGGCCATAGACAGAAGGACAGACGGGAGAGGCGGGGATGGTCCTCTCTTGTTAACAACACTGGACTCTGTTGCCTTTTCAAGACTGTGAATGGTGGGTGGTACCTCTCCTCCCCTGAATTAGGGCCGGCGGTGTTTGCGCTGGTTTAACATGCTCAGACAGGGCTGGAGGGATGGGGGGGGGGAATATGCTACCCCAGATGTGAGCATGTGGGGGGTTTCTCCTTCCACCACATGCTCTTCCTATCCCTCCCGCCCACCATTCACATGGTGATGAAGAAAAATTGATGGAGAGACATCCATTGTGGTACTCTCCAGCCCAGCCCTTCTGCCGGCCACCCACCAGCATACCCATCCATCACCACCTATCGAGGGTTCCCCCTACCCAGGGCTGGCACTCTGGGAGATGGGGTCCCTTCCAACATAGACCATTCTATGATTCTATGATAGAGCATCAGAAAGACCTTTAGAATCTTATTTTTGGGTGTCCTCCCTTCCTCTCACTGCCCTGGAGCTGGGACACCCCTATTTCCACCCCAAAGCAACCCCCCAATGCCCTTCATCTTCCAATACCCATCAGCATCCTCCTAACGGGGCAAAGAGTTGTTGTCTCATACTCATGACGCCCTAAAAGCCTGGTCCTGGAGATGGGCTGCCTACAACCTTATGGGGCACTCCAAAAGGTGCATCCTCTCTCCATGCACCCATTGCCTCCAGCTTCCCTCACTGTGCCTGTGATGGCAGCCTGATTGAAATTTCACTCTATAAAGCATCTCTTGAAAGCCTGACCCTGTGGCCTCCCTGGGGACCAATTTGTCCTTCTCTGTAATAAGAACCTAATTAAATTAGCTCAACCGCCTCACAGAGCCCTTAAATTAGCTGTGGTGATGAGGACCCTTGCTGACAGCCTGCTGCTGAACAGCTGAATTGCTCCACAGCTGCCATAATGCAGGGTCCAAGGAAAGTACTGGAGGAACCCTGCTCTCTGCCCCTCCAGCAAGAGTAGGTCAGGGCAGCTTTGAGATGGGTCAGTGGATGCACAGAGGAGTGCATGAGTGGGAAAAGTGTGGGGAGATTGTCTGGTGCTCTGCCTGGTGGTCTCCCCTTCTGTGAGCAGAGGGATGGGATAGAGTAGGGATAAGGCTAGCAAGTGGCAAGGGGACAGAGCCAACAGTGACATTAGAAGCCCTGTGTAAAGGGTTCAGAGTCCTTTGGCAGCATTAGGTTAGTGGCATTATCTTGATAGAGATGGGGGAGGAGCATGTCCCAGCATGGCTGGATGCTGGGGCACAGGGCTCAGACTGGAATGAAAAGCTGTCTTTGGCAGTTCCAGGGTAGGTCTCCTTCCTGCATCCTGCCCCACTTGCCCTACTCTCCAAGTGGCCCCAGTGGCAGCTTGGTCCCTTGTAGACTGGGTCACTCATGCAGCCTCCAGCTGCCCACCTCCCCAGGGTACAGGAGAGTGGTAAGGGAGAGCTCACCCTTATTAGTAAGGGGCACTGAGCTGGCCAAATCTTGCTCCCAGAAAAGTGCAATATGCCTTCCAGCCTTGTCCGCCCTGCTTGTGACAAGAAGTAAGCATTGCTAATCCCTGCCTGCCCTTCTCACACCAGAGCTTGGAGCACCTACCTGGGAGATGATGAATTTATTGGGCTGCATCCCATGAGAGGTACATCAGTGGAGAGACAAAAATACACCTTTCACTGGCCACATTTGTGCTCTCTCACTTCACCCTGGACAACAATCACCGTAAAAACTGTGCTTTAAAATAATCTTTAAATAATTTTTGCTTTTTGCTAAAAAAAAAAAAAAAATAAATCCCCCTCCCCAGCCAAACAGCTTTCCCCTCCCACCCACTCCCATCTCACCCACGCTGCTTCCCATCTATGGTACATACAAAGAGCAGATAAATAAATAAAGAAGTGTGATGCTGCAGGAGGGATGTGGGTCACAGCCAGTCCCCTCATCTCCACTAACACAGAGCTAGATGAGGCTGAAGCTCTGGCTTGGATTTGGGAGTGGAACTGTGGCTGCAGCACTGATGGGGCTCCCCCCAGGTTCTGGGAGCAGGTGAGCAGCAATGAGATACCCTGAGGTTTAGGGTGCTGGGGGATCAAGGAGGTCAGACCAGACAGAGTCTGAAGTTTGAGGAATCTTTCAGGTTTGGGGTGTGAAAGGAATGGTTTTGGGATGAGCCAGCTCAGGGCAGGATGGTGGGAAGACAAGGGAGGGAGGGAAGGAAGAAACACTTTCTCTTCAGCCACTTGACTTCCCCCCACCTCTGGCAGGCTGGGGCTGCAGCCCTGGCTCTCCCTGTCTCTGCTCCACCAGTGTGTGCCCCTCCCTAGCTGGCACTTGCACTCTCCTGCCCTCACATCTGCCTCCACAGGCCCCTTTTGCCAGCCAGAGCACTTCATGCTGTCACAGCCTCCCATGAGCATGACTGGTGGGGTGGCTATGGCACTGGCTTTGGGCAGAGCTTGAGGTTCCACTCCCTAGTCTCTCACTGCAGCAGCATTTGTGTCACTAAGTCAAAGGTTTTGTGCCAGAGCTGCCTCCTTCCAGCCCTGTCCATGCTTGGGCACTCATAGTCAGGGCAAGACATAGTCCCAGTACCCAGTACCTGGGTCACTCTCCTCCCAGCTGTCATGTCCCAGAGGTGGGAATAGTATCACACATACTTCTGCCCAGAAAAGGGCCCTGGGGCCCCTCTCCCAAAGCCCCTCTGTCAGGTGCAGGCAGGCTGGAAGCTCTGTGGAAGCAGCCTGCAGCCAGGGGCTTTATCCTCTTCCTGCGTCCCCTTGTTTATAAGACCTCCTTTGTTAGCAAATTCTGCATACACACACACACACACACACACACACTTCACACGTACACACAAAAATAGCAGCATGTGGATCCAGCCAGGGGCACCCCCATGTTCAAGGGGCACCCTTTGTGTCACCTCCCTTCCCCCAGGCACAAGGAGAGAGAAGGGGGCAGTGGGCACATAAGAGGCACACCAAGGAGTCATGGTGCTCTCCAACCAGGAGGTGGATGTGCACCAAGCAGGTAGGACTGGAGGCAGCTCCCCATGGGCACTCAGATTTGGGAGGGGGTGCTAGCCCCCAATGAGCTACCCTGCAGCCACCACCTCCACCAGCAGCACTGGCCACAGCCAGGGCGCACCCTCAGCTCTCCGCCCGGGGTACCTCCAGTGGGTGGAAGCTGTCAGGGGGCAGAAGCAGCCTGCCCAAGCGGTAGAGCACCCATGAGTACCAGTGCACACCATCCCCTTGCATCCCCGGCCACCCCACCAGGCTGTGGTAGAGACGGAGCGGCCAGAAGGCCATCTGTGCCAGATGTTGCTCCTGCACCAGGGCAAAGCAGGAGGCCACCATGCCATCCACCACTAGTGTCCCGTGGCGTGTCAGTGGGGCATAGGCTCCTACGTCCCTCCGGTCCCGCACTCCCACCACCTCGGCGGGCTGCAAGCCACCTCCCCCTGCTGCCACCAGCACAAAATGTCCAGGGCGCACATGGCTGGCAAAGGTGGGGTGGAAGCGGGAGGCAGGTGCTGAGGCATTCTCAGCCACGAAGAGCAAGTGAGTGGGTGTCAGGGCCAGGCGCCGGGGTGGCTCCTGCGTCTCGATGACGTGGAAGGAGGTGAGAGCTCGAGGCTCCTTGTCCAGGAAAGCCAAGAAGTCACTGTAGGTGGGCCTGCCTGCCCCGTCCATCGCCAGCACCCGCTGGCCCGGGCGCAGTGCCCACAGCGGCATCTGGGCACCATCCTCCAGCGTCGCCAGTGCCCGCCCAGGGAAGCAGCCCCCTGTCTTCGCAGCGGCCGAGTGCTCTGCACGAGGAGAGAGAGGACAGGAGGGTTACCCATCTGCCAGACCTCCAGCATCACCCTTTCATGATGCGCAAACCTTATGAGGCTCCCCAGCTTTGCCCACCCAAGAACAACCCTGCACTGGCATCACAAATATGCATGTCCCCTACATACTCTGAGCCACCAGTCCAGCCTGCCTGGGCACCTGCTTCCCCAGCCACTATGTCACTGGTGGTGGTGCTTGAGGACTATAGCCACACACCGCAACACTTCCTCCCTGCTGTGATGCCTGAGCACTGGGACCGCTCATGCAGAGCCACATCCTAAAATCCACCCGGCAAAGGGAGCAGGGCGAAGCCACAGTCCCAAAATGTGGAAGGCAGTGTCAAAGGGCACCTGAAGCTTTTTAGGGGAGGCAGAGCCCTAAGCCAGTGAAAGGCTGAGGAGCAGAGTGCCCGGTCACACTCCGCATGCCCATAGAATCTTCATTCCCTGCACTGCTGTGTGCTACTGGGGAAGATGCTACAAGGAATGGCACAGAGTGCCACATCCTCCCCCTCAGTCCCACAGCACCTGCGGCACTTCTCCACCCCACACTGCAGCTCTGCTCCCCTCTCCTGCCAGCTCACCCAGGCACCACTGATGCCAGCAGACTTCCTCTCTGAGCTGCACTGGGATGTCACAGCCTATGGCCATCATCAGGCAAAAGCCACCAGACTCATGGTAAGGGCTTTGCTAGTGGCTGTCACACAGTAAAGCACTCAAACTCTCTGGGATAGTGGCACAGCAGCAATATCGTTCCACAAATGAAAAGATGTGGCAAGTCACCAAGTGTCAACAGGGTCCCATCCTGACACTTAGAAGGGTAACTCTAGCTTCCCAAGTAACAATGGGCAGCTCCCTCAGCAATCCCCATCTTAGTGTCTACATGATGCCTTCCCACCACCCGCCATGGGCATCTCATCTATCATTCTGTTCCTGCCTACACACAGTCTCAGAGTCAAACTTCCATATTCCTTTAGAGTTCTCTCCCAAGCTCTGGGGCATCCCCCACCCAGATGGCACTGCCACCATCACTCCCCAGCTTTGGGTAGAACCAAATCCCAGACCCCAGGCCCATGAAGAGACGCATCCATCTCTGGGACAGAATCCTTTTATTGCTCAGATGAGGTGCAGTATCCGCCCCATGCCTGCCCCTGAGGCCAGATCCCCAAATCCTGCACCCTTCGCCCTCAGGCAAGCAGCAGAGCCACGGGGAGGGACTGGCAGGAAGGTGAGAGGGGTGCCTGGCAGAAGTGGGGCACACAGGCATTGGGCATAGAGGGGTGCACGGGTGCAGGCGAGGCCCAAGGAGATGCAACACGTACAACAGGCCATGTGGCCATCCATACAAAAATAAAAAGCCATTTACTAAGAGGCAGGGGCAGCCCAGCTGCCCCTCTGTACGCAGCTCTGGGAGGGCTCAAGATATGCATCCCACAGCCTCCAGTGCACACAGGCTCCCCTTGGCCTCAGGAATAAATATGTGGGACTCAGACCCCTGGGGAGATGCTGCAGAGCAAGGGGGCTGTAGCCAGCCTCCAGTAGCCATCCGGGGCCTCAGGGCCCTGGCCTGCTGCCTAGGTCATGGCAACCCTCTTCAGCTGGTCCAGGATTCAAGTGCCTCCATCCTTCTCGAGGGACATAGGCCCACTCCTCTGGCCAGTCACAAGGCTGTGAGATCATGCTTCTTGCTTCGGAACCCGATCTTTTCCCTCTGGCCAGCCCCACAGCGTGCCCCGGGGCACTGGAGCCCTGGTCCTTTGCCCACATTTTGTCCCTCTTCTTTGGAGGTGCGTCGTTCCCTCTCTGCGGCGCGGTCGGACCGTCTTCCTCGCCGGCCGGCATTGCGCCCGTCCTGGCATCGGCACGGGGAATGGGGTCAGCGCGGGGGGCCAGGCTGGCGTCTGGGGGTGTCAGGCCGCTGGGCGCGGGCTAGGGCAGGACAGGCAGAGTGCACTAGAGCCGGACCCTGGGACAAGATGCAGGGCAGCACCGGCGCACCAGCCTCGGCACCAGGGCGGCACATAGGTGAGTGGGCTGGTCGGCGGGCATGTCTGCGGGCTTCTCTGTGGGCATGGGTGTGGCCACGTGCTGCAGCCGCAGCCCTGCCCTGTGCGTGTGCAAGTGCCGCCGGTGCGGGCACGATGCCGGGGGGTGTACCTGCAGCCGCAGCCGCCTTCATGTCCGGGACAGCCCCTACCCAGCCGCGGGGCCGGTGCCGTGCGCGGGCCGCTGCTGCCCTCTGCCGCCCGCAGCCAGAGCGACCGCTCCGCTGGGGCTGGGGCTGCAGCATCCCGGCAAGGCAGCTCCTCCCTGGGCTGGGGCAGGTTGCACCTGACACAATCCCGTACCGGCGACGGGCAGGGCCTGATAACAGCCGCCCCACACACACACTGCACCGCACCGCCTGCTACGGTAGCGCCACGCACTCCAGCCCAGCTGCACCCTAGCTCTGCTCCCATTCACAGAAAAGGCTGTACAGCAATGAGCTCATCCCACGGCACCCTGGCCCACCCCTGCCCAGGTGTCCCTGTCCTTGGCCCTCGGATGCTGTTGTGGCAGCAGAAATTCCAGAGCAGCTGTCAGCAGAGGAGGGCAGGGATGGACGGGGCTGAGGATGGGCAGCTAGGCACGAAAAATCCTGGCAAGGCAGAGGCAGGGGAGACAGATGTGATGGGCAGGCTAGGGACACAGGCTGCAGGAGAAGGGACTGTGAGGTGAGGAAAAGAGGTGGATAGAGAGGCTGGGTCAAGCTGCAGGTCCGCAGGAGTTAGATGGGGAATTTGCCCTTCTGTCCACAGGTGTGTGACTCACTTCCCACTAGGTTTTCTACCCTATACAGGGAAATCTGTCTTTGAAAGCCAGTACCATCCACTGCTAGCCAGTATACCCAAGCATGCCTCAACAGGGTAGCTGACCTCTAGCTCTGCTCATTGTCCCCAACACCAGCCTTACCTGACTTGACAGAGCAATGGATGTGTGCCTTGGACTCGTAGTAGACCCAGTCAAAACCAGCTTCCACTGCCAGGCGAGCCAGCATGCCATACTTGTTACGGTCCCTGTCTGAGGTTGTGATGTCCACAGCTCGGCCTTCATAATGCAGTGACTCCTCTGAGTGGTGCCCATCCTCGTCCCAGCCCTCCGTCACCCGCAGCTTCACCCCTGGCCACTGATTCATGACAGAGATAGCCAGGGAATTCAAGCGGTCCTTGCAGCGCTGCAGGGCAGAAAGGCAGAGTCAGTAAAAGGCTTTTGGAGGGGCCGCTTAGCTGCCTAGCTGGCAGGTTGTATCTCATCTTGCTTCTGCAAACCTGTTTGAGTTTTCAGACCCTTTGGGGGCAGGTCCAGCAGAGAAAGACATGAGAATATGAGGTTCCTTGTCATTCCATGACCTCCACACTCCTCACTATGCCCGATACCCCACTGTTTACACATTATCTCCCAGAGGTGTACACCTCAACAAGATAGCCATCTCCTCCTCCATCTCTCCCCCAATTCTAGGCTCACTCTACACCTTGCTGGGCATCATAGCCTGGGCTGGGGTGAAACATCTCCTACTTGCAGGACACCTATCGCACAATCAAGGCAACTGACCTATCTCATCCGCCCGTCATGGTCCTCCCCAGCAAGGGGAGGGGTGTCGGCCGAAATGACTAAAGGCCTAAAAACCAGCTGCTGTGGCGGACATTTTCACGTGATTCCCAGTCCAGTTCTGGAATTCCCCCACAGGATGTCATGGGTTGTGAGACATGGTCGCAGCGAGCATGAGCCAGGGCTATAACACCTGATGCTGACCACACCCCCAGGCTCAGAAATGCCCCAGTACTACTTCAGCAGAGAGCTATCATCTCAAAAATGTGGGGCCCCACCTCGAGCAGCTGTTCCTGTTCTGGGGAGGTGGGCACTGCTGCTCGTAGGGAAACCCACTTACACTTGGCAGGGCACAAGCCCTGGGAAGGGCAGTGCCAGGCAAGCCTTTGCCCCACATGGGGTGGAGGAGCACCTCTGCCCTCGTCCCGCACTCCTTGGGTGTGGGAGATAAGCCAGGAAAGTGTTCGACAAATAGTTGCCAGGTGAGGGGAGGGAGGGGAATGACTTTTGTCCCCATCCAACACCACCATGGTGCCATTTGGCATATGATACAAGCAGCTCCCGAGGTCTCTAGCCCCACAGTGATCTCACAGAGCAGGGCATTAAGGGGATTCAGGGATGAGGGTAGGTAAAGGAGTCCCTGATATCCCTGTGCACCCCCCAGCCATCACTCCAGGTGATCATCGTGATCACAGCCATCACTCTTGCTACTCCCATCCAGCACCCTGATCCGGGCACCCCTCCTGCCATCGCTGCCAGCCCTTCTGTCCTCCAGGGGCACCTTGCCCACATACAAACACCAAGATCCTCCAGCCCCTGTCCCTAGGCAGGGATTGTTCCTGCCACCAACCCTGGGAGCAGAGTTGTTTTTTCCTAGCAGAACCCTTGTGCTGCCTTGTGCTCTGGATGTGCCTCTTCCAGTGCATCCCCAACCCAAGGGTGCCACCGTTTTCCCTCCCTGCCCGGGACAGCGCCCATCTACCTTACCAGCTGGGCAAACAGTGTCAGGCAGGGCCCCGGAGCACTCTGCTGAGTTGGGTAGTTCTGCCTGTGCCTATGACGGCCAGCAGGTGTCAGAGCACGGGCAGAGAGTGGGCAGGGACCGGCAGGGATCAGGTACCGGCGGGCGGGGAACGCGGACTGATGGGCGAAGAGGGTCGGGGAGGGAGCAGGTACTAACGGGTGGGGAACAGACACAGGAAGCAGCGGGCAAAGAGCTACAACGGATAGGCAGACAACAGGCAACTCTGAGGAGGGAGCAGGCAGGGATGAGCAATTATCAGCAGGAAGCAGACAGTAATAGGAAAGGGCAAGCAAATGGGGATGGGCAGAAAACAGGCACAGGAGGCAGGGAGAAAGAAAAAGAAAGCAAAAAACCAACAGGCAGGAATAGCCAAGGATGGGCAAGGAGCAGGCAGCAATGAGCAGAGAGTGAGCACGAACAGAAAGGAGCAGGCACAGATGGGCAAGGAGCATACAGGGATGTGTAGTGGCTATCCAAGAGCTCTGGTGCCTTTACAAACAGGTAGACAGGGACCAAGAAAGCCATGAGCATGGGCTGTCTGCAGTATCTGTGCTTACTGGGAGCTGCAGGGAGAGCCCACCTTTTCCCCACACACAACCCAGAGAGGCTGCAGCATCCTTGGGGACCACAGCGACTATGCTTGCCTTAGGGCAAGGTGACTGCAAAGATTTGGAAATGCCACCATAGTCCACAGGCCCTATGGGACTCGGGCTGGAGTGACAAGTCCAAGCTCAATCATGTGTCAATGAGCCTTGATCACAGCTCAGTAGCCCCAGTGCTGTTCTGGTGTCCAACTGGGAAGCTAAAACCTATGCAACAGGTATGTGTCAGGGTCTGGGGACAAGGTGGGTAGTCACAGTGTGTGAGGGGGGTGAAACAGCTTGTCCCTATAGTGACACTGGTGACTGGGCACTTCCAGACCACAGGCAGGACAGTGCCCCATCCCTACCATGCTGAGCTGAGTGGCTCCATGCTGTCCCATGCACATCACAGTGAACACCCTGGGGATGTTGGGCTGGGCTGAGCAGAGATGTTCTCTCTATCAATCTGCATTGGCATGTTCCTTCTCATGCCCAGAATGAGAACAGGACCAGGACTTTAGGGAAAGCAGCATGTCTGGGAGGAAGGGAATAGCACCAGAATGGAGCACAGTCAGCTGTGGCTCCAGGGCTACCTGAGGAGAAGGCACATAGGATACTCAGGGATGACCACAGTCTCAGCAGAAGGGCTGGGGATGAAGTGTGCTTGGTCACAGGTTATCTTCATGTCCAGAGCCTGGCCAGGAGAAGAGTTGTCCAACAAGCATCTTCCCCACAAAGTGAGGTTTCTCCCAGAGGAAGCCAAGACTCTTATCCCAAGGGCTCCATGAGAAATTCCTCACCACTGAAAAGCTGTTCTCCATGCCAGCTAGACTAACTGTAGCTGCAAGGGGTGATAGAAAGAGTAGGGAAAAGTTTGGACTGGGACTCCATGAGGGCTGGGGGCCCTGGACATTCCTGGGCTAGCCTGTTGCGGAGAGGTGAGGCAAGCTCTACCTCCAGCCTTATCTCAGCACCTCCGAGTGGGACCAGCAAGAGCAAACACAGTGGAATTCTTGAGGAAGATGAAAAGATAAAGGAAAGGCAGGTAGAGAACAGTGTTACCCACCCCCTAAAGCAGGCGGCATCTTCCGGCTGCCTGGGACACCCAGACCCTTGGACTTGGGGAAAGAAAACAGATTTGAAGTGAGTCAACAGCAGTAAAAGCCAATGCACTGGGGGAAGGGACAAGGAGTTGGGTCAATGGCCTTTCCCAGTCTGCAGCAGCGCAGACTATGGTGCCACAGCCAGAGCTCCCATGTCTGGGGGTGTCTCACATACCCAGGGGGCATAGGACAAGCCTGGAGGTCTGTGGAATGGCAGCAAGATACCGGAACTCATGGCACCTCCATAGCAATGGGGACAATTCACTGCAGAGCTGTCCAAGGCTCTGCAGTACCCATCTATGTATGGATGTGTGGTGGTTAGGGACCCTGCTGGGATAAGAGCTCTCATTTGAGCACCCCAAGAAGACAGGGAGCAGGACAGCAGGAAGTGTGGGGCACAGACCCTCTGAGACATCCTCTCTCAGGGGTGGTGAGGGGCACTGGCTAAGTTAGGGCAAGGTGGTGAGAGCATTCTCAAGGACAAATGTGGCCAGAAGCTCTCTCCTGCCTCCAGTTTGAGTAATATGATGTCGCTTATTTCCCTAATGCACATACCAGTGGAGCTCACTGCTTCCTTAAGAATACCTGAAGCTGTTTACAGGGGATGCCAAGCCCCAGAGCTCCAGTCGCTGGCAACCATTACTTGTGCAACTCCCCAAGCTTTGTGCTGCTTCACAGGGGGTCTCAGTCTCTCAGCTGCAGTTCCCAGACAAAAAACACCTGGACCATAGCACCTGCCCTGAGGCATCGGCCCCTGGGGTATGTGGGATTGAAGAGCTGTCAACCCAGCACCCAAGCAGCTTCTTCTCTCCCTGTTACCAATACCTCGGCCAGAAACCATGGCTAGAGCCCCACTCTGTGCCTATTAGCACAGCCACCCACGCTCACCTATCTGCCAGCTTCGGACCCGGGGGGACCCGGGTCATTGGGGCAGCCCTGGCTCACATCCGACTCCCCCAGGAACTTGCTCAGGCTGTCTTACAGTGCTGAGGCTGGTGGCCAGGTTTCTTAGCAAGGCCGTGCAGCTCCTTATCTGCATTCCTGAAACCCTCAGGCATTCTCCTGCCAATATTAAAACACAGAGTAACCTTCGTCCAGCATCACCCCCACCTTCCCTGCCATCCGCTGTGTCACCCTCCTCCCCCCCACTCCTCCTTCCCATTGGCCTAAGGCATCTGTAAACTGGCTGCAACAGAGCACTTGCAATAACAGATTGCCTCTGTTCCAGAGTGCAGCAAGCATCCCCCATTGGGCATCCTTCACCATCTCACCTGAGGCAGAAGAGAATAGAGGGCACTGAGGCACAGAACAATGTTTTGGGGACAGAGTGGGGACAAAGTCAGCAGAGATGCTCCTGAAACCCAGCCTGTGACTCTGCCTGCTCCTCTCCCCACCAGCACACCAGGCTCTGCTCTGTTCCTCAGCTCCAGTGGGCAGGCTGTCTGTTCTGACAGCCGGCAGACAGAGAGGAGAGGCAGGAGGGGTGCAGCGGGGCAGGTTGTTATCCTTTCAGGGAATAGCACGGCACAGAACTACCGGCCTGGGAGTGGTTTGGCAGGATGCTGCCGGATCGGGGATCGCTGTGCCATGGCGCAGGGGACACTCTTGCCAGCTTGGAGGGCAAGCTAGTGCCATCTCAGAGGATGGAAGACGTGGGTTGGGAGATAGCAGGGCAGGGTGCTGTCAGCTCGGGGTGCAGTAGGCATCGGCGTCACGGACCTGCCACTTCGGGGCACGCGGCGCTGCAGGCTCCGGCAGCAGGATGCTGCCGGCTGCGGGAGCAGTGTGCTGCCGCAGTCGGCGCGCCTCGACTAGGCGCGCTGGGGCGAAGCTTTGCGGCGCCCGAAGAGATGACTGCGCTGCACAGCCGGCAGNGGGGCACGACGGGGAAGCCGCAGCGTCATCTCCCCCGCTGCTGCCACGAGAACGGGGCGCGGGGTAGTTTGGGGCAGTCCCGGTGCCGGCAGGTGCCCGGCAAGGGAGTAGAAGCGGGCGAGCGGCGGCGAGGCCGTACCTGGGTCATGAGCCGGTCGGCGCCGGTGTTCTCCTCGTCCTTGAAGATGATGTCGGGGTTGTAGTTGGGCGTGAGCTCCTTGAAGCGCTCCGAGTTACGCGCGATCTTGCCCTCGTAGCGGCCGCTGGCTCCCAGCGTCTTCTCGGGGACGTTGGGGCTGAACTGCTTGTAGGCAAGCGGGATGAGCTTGC
>VWYK01094856.1:211406-242425 GCA_013399775.1 Semnornis frantzii
TTTTTGTCTTTTTTTTTTTTTCTTTTCCTTTTCTAAAAATACTTGACAGCGATTGAAAGGTCCCTTTAATCGAGGCCACAGAGCCCTTATTAAGGGCACGGGTCGGGGTGCTGGGCCTTGCCCAGCATAACGGCTTCATTAAACCCTGCGAAAACTAATATTTATGGAATCAAATTTATGGAGGCCGAGGCCGAACTTGTGGCCTTTAATGTGTGCCGGGAGCTCAAATCCAGCCGGCTCCAGGGAGGAGGGGATGGGGACAGGGAAGGAGACCCCAGAGAGACAGAATGGGACAATCATCAGTGACACTCCCTGGAGCCAGTGGCAGCCTGGACCAGGAAGGCACCAGCAGCTCCATGCTTAAATTTTGGGGGCTGGGGCCCCTGTGGTGGACTGTAGGGCACTGGTAGAGCTCTCTTTCTGCCTGATGTCTTCACTCTTCTGCTTTTATTTATCCTCCTCCCCAACCGTTCTGTTCCATCCTCACCATTCCCTGATGCAGGACCAGTGTGAGTGGAGAAGTATTCATCCCTGCAGCAGGGCTTTACCCCTGGTAAAGCCAGGGTGCTCACCTGCCAGGGTGCTCACCCGGCCCTTGGGCACATGGCTTTCTGCAGGGACTCACACTGCAGCACCACCTCTTGGACTGGGTCCCCTGAGTTGAGTAGCACATAGAGAAGGAAATATACAGCTTGGGTGCAGCCTGCAGCTGAGATGACCCAAAGGTGCAGGTGTTGGTTTGCATCACCTGCTCCCTTACAGAGTCCACCAGCCCCCACTGGCACAGCAGGGTGGGAATGTGACTTCACACCATCTGATGTCCTCCCCACCCAGTCCCAAAGGGGCTTTCCGGTTTGATAAATCCTTCTCCAGCAGGTCCTGGCATGCTTGGTGAAGCAGCACGGAGTCCAGGCCCAGCAAGGAGATGGGGGACCTGGGTTGGAACAAAGCAGTTCCCAGGCCAGGAAACGGAGCCCACATTGAGGGAGCAGGGGTTGCATGACAGAAAACACATGAAACAGATTGCTGCTAAACTCCTGCTGCTCCAGTCCTACTCCCATGAGTTGGTAGTAGGACCCTCCCTGGGGACAAGTGCCCATCAGGTAGACCGATGGTGCCAGGACAAGATGCTGGTAGATGGGAAAAGGTAGGATAGGTAGCTAGAGCTGTTGTCATAAGCTCCTTATCACATGGTTTCTCCTTCCCACCACCCACCCTGCCCTGCACACTGCACCCTCAGAGAGGAAATATAAAAAGCAAGCGGCTGTTTTTGCCCTGGGACTGGCCAGCCATGGCCCAGCAAAGGTCCTTTCATTCCCCTTCCACAGACACAGAGGCTGCTCCGGATGTTTTTGTTTCCCCCTTGCTGCCTGAGAGAGCAGGCAGTGTGACTGCAGCTGGCCCAGACCCTGGGAGCAGGGCAACCAGGGGCATGAGTCCCTGCCACAGGAGAAGAGCACTGTGAGCACCTGCAACAGTGCTGCCCAGCTTGCTGCCTGCTGCTTTAGGACCTGGATTAGACACAATGGCTCCAAAGGAAGCATGTGGACTCAAGTGCTGGAAGAGGAGAGTGAGGCTGGGTGGGTGCATGGATGGATGGATGGATGGATGGGTGGATGGATGGGTGGAGGGAGGGAGGGAGGGACAGAGGAGGTATTTTGTGCCCAGGGAGTATCTGTAACCTGCTCTCAGGCCTAGGAACATTCACTGTGTTAGTGGCTTGGTTCTCTTTTGCTCCTGGGAGGCCAGAACATGGATTAACCCCCTATCACTTGCCCATTAAGCCCAGAGAAACTGCCTGCAAATGAAGGATGGTCCTTAGGATACCCAGGCTGCCGCTGCCAACATGCAGCTGCAAGGGTTTCATATGACTCCAGGCACCAGCATATGGTGTATTCCCAGCATGGCACAAAGAGAACGCATGCTCCATCCTCCAGATTCCAGAATCTGGAGGTCTCCTTGTGTATCCAACCCCACATACTGCTTCTTAGGACGAGACATAACATGGGCTAGGAGTTGTCTCCTGCCACACGGGAATGAGCTGCTGTCAACTCCTCAGTGTTTGGAGCTGCTGCGAGCCCCTAGGACAGAAGGACTCAGCAGCACCAGAGGCTGCACCCCTGCATGGACAGTGTGAGTCCTGGAGGGAGAGAGCAAGAGGAGAGGGAATCTCACCCAGACACAGCTCTTTTATTGCAAACTCACACAAGAGCAGCCAAAGCCCTGACAGAGACACAGCTGCCCCACACCCACCCCAAAACAGCATCTGTCCCACTTCTTCCAGGTCAAGCATTGAATCCACTCCAAGGAAGCCTGGGCAAACTTTGCACCAGAGAGGAGGCAGAAAAGAGGGTCCTGAGACACCAATGAAGAAAGGAGATGCACTATCTCCCTGGTTGGAGACACCTTGGCAGGGGACCATTACCTGGGCAGGGTCTGACAGAAGATGCAGGAGTGGGGACAGAGTAGGTTCTTCCCTCTACTCCAGATCCTTGGGGGAGCAGAGACTCTTAGGGTGGTTGGTAGTGCTACCTTTCAGCTGAAGAGTCCCTTTGCCTTCTTTGGCTTGGCCTTGGCTACAGGCAGCCGGGGCTTCTGAGCTGGGGAGGAGGTTGGCTGGAAGCAAAGGGAAAGCAGTGTCAGTCCCCCTGAGGTGGTCAAGCAGGATGAATAAATGTATGCAAGCAGTGACGCTCTTGTCATTGCCGTGGCAGACTGGAAACCACACATGCAAGTACAACATGATCCCCAGAGTACATGAGGTAGGACAGGCTAGGAACAAAGCTCAGACCCCCAGCCTATGTTGGAGTGTCACAGGACTAGGATGCAAAGAGGGAAGAGAGGTGGGGCCACATCCTGCCACTGGTATGGAGAGACTGTTTCTAGAACTGCGCTCACCGTGGTTTGCTCACTGGAAAATGCTGTTTCATCCTCCTGGGATGAAGGCGGTGGATGGGGATGTCCTGTGGTTTCTGTGGCAAATTCCAGGTCCTCAGCATCCTCTGGTACCAGTAGAAAGAGATGAAAATTATGACTGAGATGAGGGAGCACAGGGCAGTTCAAATCCACACCAGGAATGGTGTCTTGTGTTTGTGAGCTCAGCCCATGGTGGGAAAGCAAAGTAGGAGACTGCTGCATCTGAGCTGCACCTGGGGCCCCACTCTCCTTTCCCCAGGGTGAAGGACTCAGCTGCAGGCATGCTGGATGCTTCAGGCACTCTCTGTCCCACAGCAATGGAGCTCCTCACCCAAATGCTGCCGATTCTGATCTCGCTTGGCCTCCTGCTGTGTCACTGCCACATAGAGCTGCTGCAGAGCAGAGGCAAATGCCTGCCCTTCTTCCGCTCTGCAGATCTGGGGCAGGCTCTGTGGGAGAGAGTAGAGGCACCATCACTCTGGCTGAAAATCGTCTTCCAAGAGCCAGTTCCTGCTAGCACACCCTGCCATGGTGCTACAGCAGGGCAGAGAAGGGAACACGCATCCCTCTGCCCATCAGCTCTGTCCATTTCACCCCAGGGACTGCAGCACAATTCACGGGCCCAGCCACCTCTGACAGTGGGCATGTGCATGCACCCATACACCTGCTGGGGTGGCAGTGTCCTCCTATTCAGAGACAGCCTGCAGAGGCTTGACAGTCATTCATGAAACACAGCAGATAACATTGCATGGGAAGGGCTGCAGCTTCCCTGGCCGGAGCGGCATCGGGGTCATGGCTTGCAATGAGGCGGCAAGATGAAGGATGCCCAGTTTTGCTCCCGGACTGCTGGAGAAGCTCCTGTCTTGCTGCATGCATCGTTTCTCCATCCAGGCTTGATGCAGGGAAGCCACCTTCCTCCTGCCTGCACCTTCTCCCAGGACTGTGCCACCCTCACTCTCTGGGCCACACAGATGTGTGTAAGTAACCTTGGCTCTCACAAGAGGAAGGCTGGCAGGATGGGTCAGAGCCATGCTCCACTGGGAATCCAACACAACAGGCAGGTGGCAAACAAACACATGCAGAGATGGGGAAATGTGTGAGCCCTGGAGGGGGGCTGCATGGGCGCCTGTGGGGCATGGTGCTGGTGCATGTGTGCATCTGTGTTCAGATGAGCATGGCTCTGGGTGCATGCCCGGCTGGTTGTGTGGCAGTGCCTTCATGTGTGTGTGTGTCAAAGGTCCAGCCCTAATCTCAGCACCGCTCCACACCCAGACAGCAGAAGAACAAAGTTTAACAGATAACGCCGGATTCCCTCTAGGCCAGTGGAGTGGGGAGAGGATGGGGACGCTCAGAACCACTCAAGGCCAGAGTCCAAAGCTGGGCCCCAGCTTCTCAGTGGCAGAAAGGGCAGGATGAGCCTCTCACTCCTCCCTGCCAGATAGGGAAGGTGGGCAGGATGATGCCAGGATGGGTTGACTGGTGCCCAGAAAGGTGCCTTTCCCCCTGGTTTCATCCCTCCTCCTGGAGCCATGAGCACAAAAGCCTCCCTAGCTGTAGGCCACACATGGTGACCACATGGTATCAGTGTCTCCTTTTTGGGCAGCTTCTCTGCTGGACCTCCTGTGATCCCAACCACTGCCACAGGAGGGATACTTTGGTCCCAGTACCCTGACGACGTCTCTGGGATTGCTTGCTACTGGGCAAACATACCTCTTGATTGCTCCTTGCCTGGTCTCCAAGCTGGGAGCTGTGCTGGACCATCACAAGGTCCTAGGGAGGAGAAGGGATGCTGAGCACCTCAGACACCCCAGAAATGTTCTTGCCCAGAGTGTCTCATCCCATGAGGCCAGAGTTGGACTTCAGGTTGCAAAAGCAGCATCCAAAGCCAGGAAGGTGATTGCACTTCAAAGGCAAGAGGGGTTGGCTATGGGTGGCTGACACGGCCCAGATCAAAGGCACAAGCTGGAGTCATAATTCAGAGAAAAGCAAACAGCAGCTCCCAGGAAAGCCAGGAACAGTGATGGAGTGAGCAAAGTGTACCAGATAGCACTGTGTGGGTCAATGCCCCAGCAGGGCATGATAGTCCCTTGCAAAGCTACCCATCCACGGGTGCTACTACCCTGCTGCCCACCCCTTTTCCCTGCAACCAAGGGGTCCCTGGGGACTGTCAGAGTGATGGGGCAGGCTATGCACCCAGGTGTAGCATGCTGTCCAATCTCTTCTGCTCCAACCCATTCAGGATGCAAGCTGCAGTGCAGGATGGCACCTGGGATATAGGATTATAGAGTGGTTTGCATTGGAAGGGACCTTAAAGTTCATCTAGTTCCATACTCCCTGACATGGGCAGGGACACCTTCAACTAGACCAAGTTACCCAAAACCCTATCCAGCCTGGGGTTTTCACAGAGATGGAAGTGTCTCTATGGGCAACCTATTACAGTGCCTCACCACTCTCATAGTAAAGAATTTCTTCCTAATATCTAATCCAAATCTACCATCTTTCAGTTTCAAAACATTACCCATTGTCCTGTCGCTACAATTCCTGATTAGAGTCCCTCTACGGCTTTTCTGTAGTGCTCCTTTAAGCACTGAAAAGCCACAATAAGGTCTCCCCAAGCCTACTCCAGGCTGAACAACCCCGACTCCCTCAGCCTGTCCTCATAAGGGAGGTACTCCAGCCCTCTGATAATCTTTGTGATCCTAAGTCACTGAGTCCCCAACTCTTTCCAGCATCCAAATGAGGATCCAGTCAAGGCAGCTGCTCTCTCTGTGCTCAGTCTCGGGTGCCCAGAGTGTCCTGTGGTGACCCTGGGGACAGGCAATGTTGTGGAGTGCCCACCACACTGACAACCACCCTATCCCCAAGACTGGCATACACATCTCCTCAGGGGTGGCACCCTGGGGAGCCATTAGGAGAAGGGTGCCCAGTGCCACCAGCCCCCCTGAGAGGGCTGGGCATCTGAGACGGCACAGGCATCTGCAGGTGCAAGGTACCTGCTGCCCATTCCTCTGGGCAGCCCAGCTCCAACAAGCCCAGAGTGGAATCTGGGATTCACCACCTCCCGCCACTGCCCTTCCCGTGGGCTCAGAGCCATTGGGCTGCAGAAGCTGGCCCAGGCTGGGATGGGAGTGCCGCACTTCACAGCCCCGGAGGGAAATGGGTTTACAACCAAAGCTGGAAGCGTTTCCCTGCAGAGCTGTGACTCAGCAGGGACTGAGCATGCTGTGCCAGCCACCGGCCACCTGATGGCCCCGGAGCCTGAGAGGGACAAGGAGATGTCCCTAAAAAGGGCTCGGTGGGGCACAAGCCCAGGGTACTCATGGCTTTCCTTTCCATCCTTGTCCTGCTGCCCCAGCACATCCCTGAGATTAACTCCAGTGCAGTCGACTTATCCCCACTGGCCTCTGGTGACTTCTTTTTCGCTGATTACCCATCTCCAGGATAAGCTCGAGGTCCACGGAGTAGCATGAGCTGCCAACCAGGGCAGTGCCTGCCAGGTTGCCCCACATGGCTCACTGGGCACTGGGGAGCAATGCCCAGGGAGCTGGCACAGCTTGTCCCACATGTTATGGCTATCTGGCCACAAGGCCAAGTGGGATACCCTGGTATCAGGAGTGACTCAAGGTTGCGGCAGAAGCACGGGAGGCTTTGCACCACACCCTGAGCTGCGATTAGCCCAGCCGGGTGGGCACCCAGTGAAGGGGGGCAGGTGCCTGACCTTGTACTGGGAGTAAGTCATGCCCAACCCCACAGTGGCGAGGGCGGCTTACAGGGAGCTGGACTGAAGCCTCATTTGCTGTCCCTCATCCTGAGGGCTCTGCTATGCAGCTGTACACAAGCACTGGTGGGCAACAGGGCCGGTGGTGGCCAGGGTACAGCACCCATCTCTCATGCATTCTCCCTTCCCCCACCCTGCCCAGACTTCCTTCTTGAGAGGTCGTAAGAGATGGAGATTAAGATGCCCTCTAGAAAGTGTGAGCAGAAGGGGCACATCACCCAGCTCAATACTGTGCCACCAATGCAGAAGCATCACCTTCCCCTGGCCTGGGCCTGGGATGGTATTGAAGGGAGACTGGACCATGCTGGGCCCCTTGGGTGCCAAGCACAAGGGTCTAAATCAGTCATGCTCAAAGCTGGGGACTGACCCTTTCATTATCACACCAGACATTCAAAGTGGTTACAAACATTCTTTGCTAAAAAGCCCACATTCCTATTTTTTAATATATTTTTAACTGGAAAACAGAGTGAACAGGCCCTGTTTGGAAATTACAGCCTGGCAGCTGTGGCTTATATGTCAGATCTGCCCACATTCCCGTGGCCAGCCTCAGCACATGCTCCACAGGGGCACACTTAATAATTCCTGCTGGGGCTGAGAGCCAAGGGTGTGGGCCGGGGGGCATGGCTTCCCCAGGCTCCCTCTGCCAGCAGGCTCTGTGGAAGTGTTGTGGTGGAACGACAGCCCAGGAATGGTGCATGGGCTCTCTGGCAATAGGCATGGCCACTCCACTGGCATAAGCGGAGCCTGGCAATGCTGTGGCAGCCCGTGGCAGGCAGAGAAAAGGCTCTATGGCTGGGGCGTTGCCATGCCTTGTGGCCAGGCTGCCCCTATTCCTCTTCCTTGCCATGAGCTTGGTGAGTGCTCCTGGGAACAGGGTTGGTGTGTCTCACTGGGAATCTCTGTCCATAGTCATGCCAGTGTCAGTCAGGTTGGGGAGAGATCCTCCCTGGGATCGAGGTAGATGAGCATCAATTTGTGCTAGCTGCTCA
The DNA here is from genome assembly GCA_013399775.1 of Semnornis frantzii. Taxonomy (NCBI): domain Eukaryota; kingdom Metazoa; phylum Chordata; class Aves; order Piciformes; family Ramphastidae; genus Semnornis; species Semnornis frantzii. Next base: position 219,090 of record VWYK01094856.1, read on the forward strand.
CCCAGCCTCTCCTAATCAAGAGAACTCATCAGGATCTGCCTGGAGGAGGTCGGAGATGGAGGGGGTTGAACTGTTCCATTCATGCTGAGATCAAGGGCAGGGGAAAGCACAGCTCATCTGCCCAGTATGGAGCAGGACACATCAGCCTGGCCTCCCACCCCAGCTTGCTGGTGGGGTAGTAACCCTCTCCCTGAGGTAGTGAAGCCCCAAAGCACTGCGAGCTTCCCCTAGACAATCCTGAGTTGCCCCACACTGACAACCAATGCCCTTTCCTAGCTCCTCCAGCCCTTGGATCTGCTTGCATACACTCACCCCAGCCTGTGGCAGGCCTTGGGGCACTGCACATCGCATCAGCAGATGGCTATGGGACCTGTCCTGAGCTCACACTGTCCCCATCGCTCCCTACCATCCACTCCCGTGGAAACACGCAGCAGCAGTAGCAGCAGCAGGGAGATCTGGCGGCACTGCCAGGACGCCAGTAGAGCAGACAGGGCAGGATGGCCAGGGCTTCCCAGGCAGGGAGCCAGGCTGAGCACACCTGGCAGGAAGCTGCAGGGGAAGGCAGCTGGAGAGCTGCTGAGAGGTGAAGGGGTCACCCTGGGGAAGCGCAGGCGGCGAGGCCAGGACGGCCGAACATCGCATCCCGACCCAGCCCAGCCCAGCTCAACGCGGCGCGGCACGGCACGGCACAGCACGGCACTCCTCTCAGCGCCGCTCCAGCCCTGCTGCGGGAAATGTTTTCCTTTCCCCCTGACTTTCGGGGCCTTTCCAACGAGCAAATGTCAGGCACATAAAGAGCGGCACTGTGAGCGGAAGATGGAGTGAGAATGCCTGCCCGCGTCCCTCCAGAAGTGCTGTCTCACACTTCATCAAGGCAGCCTTTGCAAGCGAGGCAGCCGCTTAACAACCGGCAGTCTATGCCGCCCGGCGACCGCAGCAGCCTCACCGCTCAATACCCTTTTCTTTTCTGCTGCTCTTTTCGTGGCTTGGGTTACGCTTTTCTTGCAGACACTGAGCGGTGGGGCGCGGTGGCACTGGGGGACTCTGTATTGTGCTGCTGCTGTGCTGGGATGGATGAGGCCCCCCTCTTCAAGCAAAGATGTCGGGCCGGGGGGTCCTGCCCCTGCCCTGCCCACTCACCACTGCTTCCAGCTCCCAGGGATAAATCCCAGAGAGAGGTGGGTCAGCGGCACCACAGGCGAAGGGCAGGAGCTGCAGCATCTCCTTTTTAGTCATGTGAGGAACAGCTCACCAGGAGCAGCCTGCAGCTTGGCAGAGGGTTGGGGGGCAAAGGGGAGCCTCTGGGGCAGCTGGCGGCATTGGGTGTCAGCTTGGTGAGGGAGCTGTGCAAGGAGGAGGCCCTGAAAAGCAGATCCCAACATGTCAGGACTTGTGAAGACATGATGCTGGCTTTCAGGAAGGCAGAGCCACAGACTGGCAGCACCTATAAGCATCACCTCTGCCAAACTGGCCCACTACCAACAAGGGGTGCCTTCCCCAGGGTTCAGTGCAGACAGAACACATGGAGATCTGGTGGCCAGGATCCCACTTGTTACAGGAAGACAGCTCAGAGACCCCACTTCTCTGTGAGGAAGCTAGATGGCTCACACTGCCTTGTTACTGTCGGATGGCATGGTGAATGTGGACATATCACCCAGCCTTATTATTCTAGGGCTCCTTTGCAAACAGTGCCAGCTCATGTGGGTTTATTATTGTCTGCCCAGGAAAGTTCAACACATGGCTCTGGTTTGTTATTGTAGGGTTGCTCAGGAAGGGTGGACAGCTCACCCCAGCTTGTGGGGGTCTGCTTGGGAAACTTTCTGCAAAGTGGAGTGATGGAAAGGGAGCCACACCTGTTGAATCACAAGGATGCTTCGTGGTGATAAGGAGCAGCGAGGGGTGGAATCCTGCACCCTGGCTCCACCCGGTGAGGCCAGGCGACTCATGCACGGCACAAACACAGGTGGTTCCCCTTGGACCTGTGGGGTGGTGGGGCTGGCAGAGGCATCAGGAGCGTGGGTCAGGGCTGGAGACCAGGAGAGCAGCCTGTAGACACCCTGAGAAATTAAATCTGAGGGTGATGGGAGGAGACCTGTGGGGATGCTGCACCCACTGTGTCCCTAAACCTGGCACACAAGGGATTAGCTGAGCTAACAGGGCCTGAAGCGGAAGCTGGGGCTGAGCCAGGCAGGATTAGGGGCTTTGGGGGGAATCTGGGTGCGTACAGGACCGAGATGAGCAGAAGGCAGTGGCCGCTCCACCCTGGTGGCATTGCAGTTCCTCCCAAGCCTGGGTGCAGTCGGAGGAGCAGGCCCTGGGGACACTGCCCCATCATCACCCGAAACTGCAGCAGGAAGCACTGCTGTGCAGGGCAGGGGGGCAGCAAGGCTCACTCCCAGGGCTGGCTCAGTCACCTCTCTGGGAACATGGGCCCAGCAGGGCTGGGTCCAACATGCCCCAGCAGCCCTGGCACCACCACTGGCAGATGTACTGAGTCACCATCACTTCCCCTTGCCCTGTGACAACCCGTGTTTCCTAGTCCCAGCAACCTGTCAATGTTCCTGCAGGCAGTGCCCAGCTGTGCCTGTGCCCAGGTGTCCTGTGGGCAGTGACGGGTGCCCAGGTGTTCTGCAGGCAATGTTCAGCTGTGCCAGTGCCCAGGTGTCCCAGGGGCAGCACCCAGCTGCTCAACGTAGATGTTGGTCCCTAGCCAGGCAACAGGATTAAGTGTCAGGCAAACTCTCCATGCACAGCAGTGACGGCAGGAGGCCAGGCTGCCCTGTGAGCACACAGCCCCTTTATTCATGGCAAAAATAGCCCCCCGGGGTGTGGTTCAGCCTGGAAAAGCCCCCTCCAGCCCTGGCCAGCCCATGTTTATTCAGTACAGGGGGGACTCGTTGCTCTTCCCCTGCCATCTCCCTGTCAGACTGGCTGCTCTTGGACACGGTTGCCCAGGTTCCCCCTGGCCAAAACATACAGGTAGGGGCGGGGGAACAGTAAAACCCCAAAAAACGCCAGGTTTGTCTCCAGGAGGAGCACCCCCTGGTGATGTCATGAGAGTTTGCGAGCGGCCACATGAAAGCGATTTGCTGCCCAGGAAATCCACAGGTCCATGCTCCTCCAGACAAGCCAACAATTCTTCAGTGGGTTGGGAATGAAACCTTGGGGAGTCTGAGTCAAGTCTGTCTTTTTCCAGGGGACAGAGCCTCCCCCCAGCCCTCTGGTCCTGCAGTTTCCCAAATCCTGCTCCACAGTCTCCCCATATCCTTTTCTCAGCATCTAGAGTTCACAGCAGCCCAATTCCTGCCCACAAACTGGTATCCCTGGGTACCAATTCCTGCTCTGCAGTTCCCACGGCACCAAGCCTTGTCCTGTAGAATTCTAGCATCATAATCCCTGCTCTGCAGCCTCCTGAGTCTGGATCCCTGCCCTACAGACCCCAGACCTCTCTTTTGTGAGAGATTACACTGGGGACAGCGGGGGACACAGACACACCCAGCCCCCTTCCCAAGAGGGGAATCCTGCCGTGCTCCAGACATGGGCTCTGGAATCAAACCTGCTGCCCAAGCCTTCCCCTCCCCATTTCCCACAGGCACAGGATGCAGCAGCTGGGGCAAAGGGGAGGCTCTGCCTTCCTCCTCATCCTCATGAAGGAGACACCCCTGCACTCCCATCCAATCCCAGAGCTCTGCACCCTGCTCTGCTCTGCTCATCCACCCCCACCATGGATCCCACATCACATGGGAATTGGCAATGAAGCTGCCTCCTCTTCCCCACCACTAGTTGTAGCCAGTGAGGGATCTGAATGGCAAGAGAAGATCAGGGTGAGATTGACTTCACACCCTGAGCATCTTCCATGTACCACTTTAAAAGGCTGCAAGCATCCAGCCTGTCCACCTGCAACTTGCCCACAGAGACATGCTCCTGCACCACTTGCTCTGTCTTCCCACACAGAGGCTCAAGGTGATTAAGACCTCTGTGCAAACCCAAAGGTGCCAGGGTGCCAATGCATACCACAGGCTGGTGCCATGGCCAGGAAATCCTCTGTAGAGGACACCAGCCAGGAAATCCTCTGTAGAGAAATGGGCACAGGTGTCTTCAGAGCATAGTTTTAGGGCAGAGGAATCTCTGGGGACAGCTGAGCAATGACAAAGGACCCTGTGACTGAGACCCTGTTGCCCTCAGCAGACAGGTTCTCTGCCAAAGACCTGGCTCTGCACAGACCACAGCCTGGGACATCTAGGATGTGGGGTATCCTCATCCTGCTGGCACCCAAACCTGTCCATGACAGTGCTGAGCTGACAGAGGGGATGGGGTCAGTGGCAAGGAGATAGGAGCTCCCAGGGTCAGCACAAAGCTTTCAGGGTCTTTCAGTCTGCCCCCAGGACTGGGGAGGGATGTTTGCTCCTGCTGTCCCTGTCCCAGTGAAGAGAAGGGACTCAGTCTCTGGGACTATCAATCAAGCACCTATCACCACAGCTAAAAATGCACTCTCAGAAGGAAAACAAAATAAAAACACAAAGTAAAACAGAGAGGTGAAAAATTCCTTGACATTTCTCTCCTGTGAGTCCCCAGGGCCGTCGGAGAGGCGAGAGCCCCCGGAGTTTGTCAAGCAAACACTTTCACACCCTCGTCCGCGCTCAGCACGCTGCCGCTGGAATGCCAAATATATATTTAAGCCCTGCTCATCAAAGGAGCCTGTTCGGAGTTGGTCTCAGGCAACGTGCATGTGGGTTTGGCCCAGAGAGAAAACCAGAGACGCTGAGAACATTTCTTGGGGATGGGAGACGTCTCTCTTACACACATACGCGCGCAGAGGCACAGACGTGCGCGTGAGATAAATGACAACCTTCAAGGTCGTGTGGCTGTGAGGTCGCGGGCTGGGCACGAGATACCTGCCTGCTGTGGCACTCACCCTTATCAGCTCCTGTCGCACCACGGGGTGGGGATGTTTAGGCTGGAGGGAGGCCAGCAGCCATTCTGCATTCCAGCACACTATAAACTTTGTCAAAGCTACACAAGCTCAGCCAACAAAGCCAGGGTCCGGGGACACTCTGGAAGAGGACAAGATTGCAGGGAACACGGAGGTCTGGTTGGGACCCTGCACCTCATGAGAAAGTGATGAGTACCCTCGGCCTGGGCATAGCATTGTGCAATAAGTAGGCACAGGTAGTGTTCTGGCAAGTCCAGGGTTGGTACTTGCCAGGGTGCCATGGTATTGCCAGCCACTGCATGAGTCCTACTCTACCTCCCATGGCACTGTCTGTACCAGGCACCCAGCCTCAGCACCTCCACAGGATGCTCATCTGCTCCCTTCTTGTAGAAGCTGAGGGCAGGGATTGCTGGATGCATATGCCACATAGCTCCTCCTCCTGACCTGTGGCTTTTCTGGAATGAGTTGTCTAGGCACAGCAAGGAGCACTTTGGAAGGAGGGTTACAGGTTGCAAAGGAGAGAACCTTTACGCACAGACCATTCCTGTTTCTCAGCTCCCTTCCTTAGAAGCATCCCTTGGTTCGGCGTAGAGATCCCAGGGACCTATGCAGATCTCATGGACTACTTTTGCAGTCAGAGAGATCTGCCTTCTTCCGCTTCTGCATGGGGATTGCTCCCAGCCATGACAATGCTGTGACATTTACAAAGCCATGGTGCTTGCTGGGCTGTCTCTGAAGGCAGGTCTCAGAGCTGCCACTCATGGACTGGAGGGCAGGAGATCCATCACCAGAGATGGTGGGTCAGACTTTCCTCTCTCTGTCACTGCTCCAGCTAAGAGCAAAGACATTTTAGTCTAAATCATGTACGTAATCCCAGCTGACAGAGCTGCAGGTCAGAGTTTGGCCAGGGGCTGGAGCCGGTCAGGGCATTCCTCATTGCCATGAGGAAACACAGCACATTGCTGCTGTGAAATCAGGCATTACGCGCCTGTCGCCCACAGCAGTACCAAGCCCATCAGGCTGCCAGGGAGCCACTCTGGTTACAGCAGGGGCAATCTCAGCACCAGTGGGGCCTGACCTTGCACAGCCGTGCCCCCTCAAGCTGGGTTCATCTCCAGGTGAGGGGAGGGATTGCTGGGCCATGGGTTCAATTTCAGCCACCTGCTGCTAATAAAGCACTCTGTCAGGGTGCCTTCACCCTCTCAGCCCTTGGAAAGAGGGACAGGGTCCCCATGGTGCTGCCTGAGGAGGGCACATAGGGCTGGGGGAGCTAGAAGCCACAGACCAACCTTGTCCCATGCTGCATCACTCCATCCAAGCAAGCAGACCTCCCCTTGCCTCTGCAGCCCCATCCATCTTTTCCTGCCAGGTTCAGTCACTGTAGCCTACATCACTGCTTATTTTCAAGGGCAGGGATGTCAGACTGTGTTGGGACATGATGCTCTGAGCCCCACTGCTCTCCTGTGGACAACGAGGAGCAAAGGCCTCTCCAGCTCCAGCAAGCACTGCTTTTTTCCAGCTGTCTGGCCACTTGTCACACTTCCCTCCATTCAGGCTTGCCTTGCTCCAAAGGGTTCACCCACCCATTGCCATGTCCAGACAACAAAAGGGCATGCCCTTTAGCTAAATACAGGGTTTTTTAAAAGACTCACCACTTTCATCCCTATTTTTCCAGGCGTTTTCTTCCATGCATCAGACTCTGTCATCACAGCACTAGAAAACAAAGTACTCAGGGGCCTGTTTGAAGTTCTCCTGCGCTCATGTCAAGCCTCATCTGTTTGCAGTCACTCTGCTGGTCCATCACCTTCAAGTCTAAGAACTGGCTTATCTTGTACCTTATGCACAAAAACATGTTTCCATATATTGTTTCCTATACAGCGCCAGGCTAGAAAATTCTCCTCCATTAACTTAAATCCCTGCCAACCCCATGGCCCTGCTCTTTGACAACCCTAATGACATCAGAGAGCTTGGCAAACTGGACTGTGCAGAGCATCAGACACAGGGATACTGAGGGAGCTCCCTAACAACCCCACCTCCTCCAGCAGACACAAAATAAGGGAAGCAGGATCATCTCCCTGCCTCCAGGAGTAGAGGCTGGGAGAAATCTGTTCAAACACCTTGAAACTCAAAACACAGCTCTCAAAGTAGACATGAGAGCCAATGTGAGGTCTAGGCTGCTCCTTGCCCTGCCCAGGCTGGCTCCTGGAGCTGGCACCCACATCCCACTGCCTCATACCAGCCTGCAGATGTGCAGCCTCCACCCGTGCAGGCAAGCAGGAATCAATTACAGAGCTGGCAAAGGCAGGGCTGCTCCAGGGCTGGTGAGTGACACCAGCTCCAGCAGCCACGGAGCACATGGCACAGCACCGGAGGCAGCCCACTGGCCAGCCCTGTGCCTGGGCTGGGTGCAGATGTGCCACTGACTCGTGGGGAAGAGGCAGGGGAACCACTTGAAAGCCATGGTATGAAAGTGCTGGTAAGCCAGGGCCACTCCTCTGCTCCTCTGGCTCCACAAGCTATTTATAGTGCTCTGGGTGCCCACTCTGGGGGCTTTCAAACTCTGGGGTGCAAACGTCTGCCAAGTCAGCTCTCTTTTCTGTTGTGCAGCCTACTAGACCCCCAGCAAGGTCTCCAAAAGTTTTCAGATAACTAAGATGCTGTCCCTCCCAGTTGAGCCTAGGATCCAGCCAGCCACAGAGGGTCATGGCATAGTCACATCAACCTGCACTGGAGGGGCCAGCCTGCATGCAGCACCCTTTGACAATCAGCACATACAGCAGGAATGTATAGACAAACCCCACCACATCAGTCTGGAGACAAGGAAAGACCCAGCCAAGCCATGGTCACTCCTTTCAGCCCCATCATGTGTAACCCCAAGTGACTATGGCCAAGCTGGAGGGAGATGTCTCTGTTTTCTCCAGCTGCAAAAAAAGGGCTGGGTAGAAAGGCTGTGGGGAGGCTTTCCTCAAACTTGTAGGCTGCTTTCTTTGCTGAATGGGAAAGTGCCAGGCCTCAGCCCTGTATCCCAGGACCTCCTGGGCATCTGCACGGGCCTCTTGAGTCACCAGAGACAGTCTCTTCCTGCTAAGCAGCTGCATAGGCAAGCTCCGTGTCTAACTGCAGCTCAGCTGGCTGTGACACAGCAAAAGAAAGCCATGGAGTGGGATACTGGGACCTCTTGTGATGTGGCTGGGGGAGGGTCACAGCCAGTAGTGACCACAGAGCAAGGGAGAAGATAGATTCCTTCCGATAGTCTCTGCAGCACAGACACCCATTGCTTGCAGCCCCGTGGGACAGGACCACCACTGCAGTGATTGTGGCAGCTGGGGGGACAAGCCAGGTGAGCATTAGGTCACACTGTGACAGCTGAGACAAGGATCCAGGCACCCAGGGGTGCAAAAACGGCCCAGGTCTCCTCACACACCCAAACAGAGGTGCTCACTTGGGGGTGCCTAGCATCTCCAAAGGGCTGTGGGGTAGGTTCCCTGCAGAGCCCAAAGTCACAATGACCCCCCGGGGTGAGGGGTAAGACCACACTAACTGGGAGCAGGTGGATGTTGTTGGGTGCTCCTCAGCCAGTGGTCCAGATGGAGTTAAATTTATTTCACAAATATGTGCGCAGTGGGAGGGGACTGGAGTGGCTCCTCCAGCCTGTCTGCCCCATGCACGGAGCATGCTCCACTGTCCTCCTTGGTGCTGGTGTGGTCGATCTTGCCCCAACGCCACTAAGGGGAACAGAGCCCTTCTGGATTGTCTCTTTGGCACCCACATGTCCTGATGACTGGCCCCAAGCGGACCCAAATCTTTCCTCCCCCAACCACAGAGGGGAAAGTTTCCAAATTAAAAACCTAAAACTGGCAACAAGGTGCCCATGGCAGGAACCTTTTAAACTGGCCATTAAAGTTTATGTGTTACACGGGCACCAGGAGTAAGCTGCAGGAAAACAGCTGCCCCTCCTTGAGCAGTCTAACCACGGCTGTCCCCAAAGCCGCAGGGCTGACGTCACGGCATGACTTCACCGCCATCACCCACCTCCCGGCCGGCCCCAGCCCCATGTTTACCCCTGCCCATCCTCGTTGGTGTCTCTCACAGCCCGCTTTTCCCTTTGAGGTCGCTTGGCAGCCCTGGGGCCCGATGAAGAAAAGAGCAGAGAGAAGGAAACCAAACCTCAGCGCCCACAAGGCGGGCTGCAAAATACGGAGCCCCGGCAGCCGCGCTGCGGGGATGGCGGGCTTCATGCTAGACCTCCCGCCACTCCCTGGCTGCATCCCCACTTCCTGCCCCCAGGCTGCTGTCCCTGGGATGGAAGACTAGGAAAAGTCCAGCAGGGACGGCTGCGCCCGGTGTTACTCTTTTTCCTACAGACAATGCGCTCTGTGCCCTCGGCAAGGTGGGGTGGGGGAAGTTATCAGACCTGATCTGGTGTCCCATCCTGCCCTGGGATGCACTGCAGATACTTGAGAGAATTCAGCCCCTGTTCCAAAGGGTGAGATGCTACAGGGTGGGTGAGATTCTCAACCTGTCCTCAAGCTCAGCTGGAAACACGTGGCCAGCTCCAGGGTGAAGCACAGCACAGAGTTTCAGCTTTGGGAGTAGCAGAAACAGAAGCCTCATGCGCCTAGGCACAGAGCATTCCCCTTTCCTCTGCCAGTGCAGGGGCACGTCAGCTGTAGATCTCTCAAAGAGGAGCCATCAACCTCAGAGAGGTGTTGCGGGGGCACGTGGGATGCAGCCCTGCTTTGCAAGCAGAATGGCAGGGCATACAGAGTGGGGACAAAGCCTGAAGGGTAGCGATATTGGAAGAGCTCTGGAAGAAACATCCTGGCTGGCTTCAGAGTGGGTGTGCACAAAAGCCACTGTCAAGCTCCTAAGCCCTGTGTAAAGCCAGCACTGCATGCTGGAGCTGGCCTGAACGATGTGCTCAGCTCTGAGATGCACGTTGCCAGAATATCGGTAGAAGCCACAAGAGCCACAAGGGTTCAGGCGGGGCAAGGCTGGGGGCTGTGTGGCCACAGAGGTGCCAGGGTACCAGTCAGAACAGGCTGTGAAAGCCACCATCCCCATCAGCTGCTGTTCAGAGCCTCACGAGACACGTTTTGCCCACTGTCACCTCCCAGAGAGGTCTGTGGGTTACATTTATAGACTCGGCCACAGACCCTGGTCCTTGTCTTCTGGACCGCACAGTGCTGCTGCTGCATTCGGAGCATCTCTGGGAGCAGGGAACTGCGCCAGCCTCCTCTGTGCCATGGTGAGTTGGGGCACACACGCAAGCCCACGAGCATCGATCAGTGGGAAAGTGCACACATACACACACACACACACATACACACACACAGAGGGCAGCCTCTGCAAACAACTGCTTGTTAAGTTAAAATTAAACTCTGAGCAAATATTGACCTTTGGAGGGGACACAAACTGTGCCGATATATTTACCAGCTTTATAAATGGGCCTGACCACGGTGCCCTATATGCTCAACTGGAGGAGACGAGGGTTGCAGAGGTACCCAAAGGAGGTACATTTCCCCTCTCCTTGGATGGGGCTCTCCTCAGACAATGTTACTCTGCCTCCCAGCTGCACACCCCTCCAAAAGTTTCTCCTTCAGCCTGAAGAAGGATGGATGGTGGCCATGAGTATGAGCTAGATCTACATTTCCTCTCCAGCTCATGGTCTCTTGAGGGAGTAGCCAGCAGCTCACAGACAGCCCTGGAGCAACAAGAGGAAGCTCTTGTCTTCTCTGGGCTTATTAAATTCATCCAGCAGAGCAGTCCTGAAGCTGCTTCTCATCTTCCTACCCTTCCAAGCCTCTGCATTGCTCAAAGCCTCACTGTATAGAAGGTTCATCCACTGCCAAACCCCAGCTGCCCATCGTTCAGGCAGGCTGCTCTGCCCATGAGCCCATGTCCCCTCCACAGAGTCTCCAGCACATCCTGGGGGCTTCCCATCTTTGGGGAGGGAACACTTTGCTCAGGACTTGGTTCTCAATTTTGGAAGGCTTCAGTAGCTGCAGAAACACAAGTGGCCTGCAGTCAAAGGGACAAAATGTGCCCAGTGACAGAAATGATGCAGAGAAGGCACAGAACTGCTTTGGGGTGGAAAGTCACCCCTTTCAAACCCGTAAGAGCTCACAGAAGCAGGGAGCATTCCCATTTGAGCATACTGGGGGATGCACTGGGACTAGGAAATACTTAGGGCAATGTGTTTTCCTGAGGATAGCTAAACCAACTCAGCTATCATGGGAGAAGAGCAAAGCTCTCCTCACAGTCTATCCCTAGGGTAAAGGGCAGGAGGTAAGTTGGAATAAAGGGTGGTTTTTGCAGGCAGAGGGTACAAGTCATAGAATCATAGAACCATTTAGGTTGGAAATCACTTTTAAGGTCACTGAATCCAACCATTAACCTAATGCTGCCAAGTTCACCACTAAGCCATGTCCCTAAGTACATCTACACATCTTTTTAAATGCTTCCAGAGACAATGATTCAACCACTTCCCTGGCTGACCTGTTCCAGTGCTCAACAATCCTTTCACTGGAGAAATTTGTTCTAACATCCAAACTAAACTCACCCTGGTGCAACTTGAGGCTGTTTCCTCTCATCCTATTGCTTGTTACCTGCAAGAAGAGATTGACATCCACTTCACTACAAGTTCCTTTCAGGTAGTTGTAGAGAATGAGGAGGTTTCCCCCAAGCCTCCTTTTCTGCAGGCTAAACAACCCCGGTTCCCTCAGGCACTCCTCATAAGACTCGTACTCTAGACCCTACAACAGCTTTGTTGCCATTATCTGCACATACTCCAGCACCTCAATGTTCTTCTTGTAGTGTGGGGGGGGCAAAACTGAATCCAGCATTCGAGGTATGGCCTCACCAGTGCTGAGTACAGGGAGATGATCTCTGCAATAGTCCTGCTGACCACACTATTCCTGATACAAGAAACGGGGTAGCACAGGAGACAAGAGCATTTCTCAGTATTCACTACAAAACTGCTAAATGCAAGAAGTTGCTGCTGAATTGCCTGGCAATGAAGAAGGCATGAAATCAGTGCTGACAGATGTAACACAAAGGGCGTGCGGAACAACCGCAGCTACACGGTGCATGGCACAGCGGAGATATCCACGTGTTAATGAAAGGGGAATGCACCAGGCCAGGGCTCATCAAGAGAGAATATGACCCTGCACAGCCCAAGGAGACCAAGAGGAGTCCAGTGTGCCTGAAGGGCTGTCACTCTTCCTCGCTTCTTGACCAAAAAGAACGACATGGCAGTGGATGCAGGGTCCAGCTGAGCATGCACCAGTAGGGAGTGGCACTCAGTGTACAAGGAGGAGGATGGAGGGTGGATTAGGAGATGGCCCTGAGCAGCTAAGTGTGTAGACCCAAGGCTATGCATAGCCAGGAGAGGAGCGCAATGAGGGTGTAAGCAGAGTAAGCACAACTCCTGCACCAAGGGCAGCATGTGAAACCTGCAGCATGCCAGCTGCCCAGGCCTTGGCCCCAGGGATGCAGGGAGGCGAGCACAACACATACAGCAGGGGATGCCCAAGTTCCAGCTCGCGGAAACACTGAATAGAGTCTTATTCAGGCTGATGTAAAACACTGTTAAAACACACAAAAATCCTTTGAGTAATGGGCGAGCGGGAAAGAGGCATCTATAATTAACAGTAACTGTTCGAGACGGTTGCTGCCCAGAGACGTGTACTGTGCAAAACCACTTGAAAAGGCCTCGTCTGAAAAGCGAAGCCTGGGGTTTTTCAAGAAGCCCGTCATGTAACGATCCCGGCCTTTCCAAAATAATTCTGCCATATTAAAAAAAACCCAAAACCTCAGCTTAATCGCTCTGCAGCACTGGGACTGGAGGGCTCTGAGAAGAAGGGAAGGGAAGCACAACCAGCTTCCAATTAGAGCCTCATTAGAAAGGAAAGCTGGGGAGCTATTAGAGAGCAGGCCAGGAGTAGGCTGAGCCACGCTGAGCCAGCTGCCTGAAGACCCACTGCAGGAGAGGTGACCCTATGAGATCTGCCTCTTCTCTTTCCTCGGTGGGTGCCTTGGGACCCCAAGGGTGGCATTATCCCAGATGGTTCTGCTTGGTCTGAGCAGGTGGAGAAGAGGCTGCTGCAGCTGCATGCCCAAAAGGCCCCTGGGGAAGTCCTGGCTCTATACAGGGCAGGGTTTGGGGATGCTCATGGAGCTGTGGATGGAGCGTCAGGGATGGGAGGAGAACTGGGGCTAAATGGATGCTGCAGCTGCAGAGATAAAGTGAAACAGGAATCTATGGGCTTCACTGCCTCCTCCTACTCTCACAGCCACAGAGCCAGGACCAGAGACTGCCCCAGACTGCGTGTCTCAGGGACACCAGGATGGGGCTCCCAGCTCTGCGAAGCCCTGAATTGCAGCTGTGGAGGGAGAGGACAATCCTGCTGTGACTGCATCCATCCTCCTGACCTGCACATACACCTCACCATCTTCCCTGGCACCCCAGAACCCTATCCCCTCCCACACTGACCAGCGCTTCCCAGTGCCCAGCAGGCCTGAAGCCAAGGATGTCTCATGCATGGGCTACAGCCAGTCCAAGTGCCAGAGACCAGCCAGGTTGGTGTGAATGCCAGGGCATCATCATCCTCAGCACAGGTTCAGCCACAGTATCTACCTCAGGCCATTTCATTCATCAGCTCTGGCTTTAATTGTGCCCAACAGTCCTGCCTGTAAGAGAGAGGGCAGCCGGCATCTGCTTGCCTGCCTGTAGCCTGGCTCCAAGGCCAGCCAAAAAGGAGGCACGCTGCCCGGAGCAGCCTCCCCTTCCCATTCCACAGCCTGGGACCCATCCAACACAAAGTTAATTTCTAACCATGGGTAACCACCAGTGTCCGAGCTGGAATGATTTATCCCCTATCTGCCTGGGTCAGATTTATGAGCCACACATCCCCTAGGCTGTGATAAAGGCCATGTCTGTGCTCCTCCATCCCCCCCTTCCTGTAGCCCCTCCATGTGGACTCACTGCCCCCTCTGCCCCATTTACAAGCCCTTCCTCAGCAGGGAAACCTGACAGCCCACAGAAGAACAGTAAACAGCACAGAAAATAGCACATGATGGAGGCCAAGGAGAGAAACACTGGCCAAGGAAGCCACAAATGGTTCCTGCGTTCAGGACCTGTTCAAGAGAACAGAATGGGATGTACCCTGGGCTCCCACTGCCCTTCAAAAGGGGAGAGGGAAGCTGCTATTAATAGCTCAGCTAGAGCACTGATCAAATGATAGGCTGGGTCAGACAATGCTCTGGCCCTGCCAGGGATGGCCAAGCCATGAAGAGTGGTCCCTGTGACATCATCTGCCAGAGACAGCGCTGGGTGGGAACGGACATTTACCCTACAAATGGAAATTCACACCCAGGGCAGAAAATTCCACAGCCTATCAGCCCAATGTGAGGCCAGAAAAACCAGGAACCCAAAGCAAGGCCAGGTGCTGCTGTGTTTGCCCCTGCCAAGAACTGGGCAGAGGGTGCTAAGGGAGCAGCCTCATTTCTGTACCTGCTTGCCCCAGTCCATCCTCCCATCCAGGCAGTGCTCAGCAGTGGGTACACTGTCAAGGCAATAATCCAGATCTGAACCCTGCTCCAGGGTCTGACTGTGGTGGCAATGAAGGCGTGCATCACCTGGCTTCTTTTTAAACTAGGTCTGAGGCTTCTTCCTGTCTGAGAGCAACACAATCAGCTCCTGAGCAGCACGGAACATCACTGCAGTGCCGGCAGCCCTCACAGCATGACAAAATGTGCAGAGAGCTGTATGCACCTGGATCCATCTTCTGTCTCTCTGACAAACACAGGCCTCTACCACAGCAAGGACACTGCATATACCATGGCAGCTAAGATGCTCCAGAGCCTTGTGCAGCAGTGTCACTGCCCTGCCAGCCAGGATGGTATCATCCTCTGCATCACCACTAAGGGCTTCCAGTCCTCACAGCCAGCAGGATGCACACAGGCAAATGGACTAGATCCTGGCAACGTGGCTGTATAGACTGTGATCCTGAACTGCACTGAGCATCTCAGCCCAAATCACTACTCTTGCCAATAGCAGTCACCTGGGGAGGGAGCAAGGGGCAGTGGTGACATCTGTGGGGTTTGCAGGATGATACCATGAGAGTGGGACAGATGAGGCTGTGAGCAGCATTCTGGCTCTTGGGGCAGGCACGACCAGCCCCTCGACATCCCCCTGCCCTCTGTAGCACTGATAGTGTCAGCCCTGGCTGGGGAGAGAACAGAGCCTTGTTCTGGGACCAAGACTAAGGCGGTTCAGTGCTTCACTCCCCTGAGGTTTCTCGGGTGAAACCTGGCTCTGTAATGGCTGTGTCTGTAAAATGTATGGAAATGCCCATAAAACTTGTATCAAATGCTATATGGATATATATGGATATATGGAGAGAACTATGAAATTAGGAGCACAGAGGGAATTTGGGCAGGACGGCTCCCTCCGAGCCATAAAAACACACAAGTGAAAGGCAGGGGAGGCAGCAGCGCCGGGAGCTGCTCAGACTGGCCGGCACAGCCAGGAGCCAGGGGAAGGGCACCCTGGCTCCACGCTGCAAGGCTCTGCCCAGACCTGCGCCCGCAGGCATCCTCCAAGATGGAGGGACCTCTCTGTGGGGCAGCATGGGACAGACCCCTGCACAGGGCTGAGTGTGCCTTGGCAGGACTCCCCAGAAGCCCAAGGCTGGGGATGTCTGGGCAGGATTCCCCAGAAGTCCAAAGCACCACTGCTGGCAGGGGCAGGGGTACCTGGCTGTGATGAGATTCTAGCAGTACCCCTGAACCTGAGATATTTTGAAGGTGAGCAGGCAAAGCGATGAGTGGGAGGCTGGAGAGATGCACAAACTGTAGATGAATCATAGAATCCTCAGGGTTGGAAAAGACCTTTAATACCATCAAGTCCAACTGTCAACCTAACACCACCATGCACACTAAACCATGTTCTGGAGTGCTGTTGTCACACGTTTTTAAAACATCTCCAGGAATTGTGACTCCACCGCCTCCCTGGGCAACCTATTCCAACACCTGACCACTCCCTCAGTATTTTTCCTAACATCCAATCTAAACCTCCCCTGGTGCAACTCAAGGTCATTTCCTGTCATCCTGAACTGCAGTCTGCTGCAGTATCAATGTCTGAGTGCCACCAAGACCCTGAAGTGATGGAAGAGAGGACAGAAAAGTGCAAAGGCAGTGAGAAAACAGCCACTGCCCCAAGTTGGGCAAAAGAGTTGGCACCAACCAAACACAGCAGAGCAGGCAACAGCAGCCACAGAGATGCACCAATCGGTATGTCACTTTGAGGCCACTCTGTCCTCAAAGGAAAGCACCAGTGCAAGAAGATGGCATCAACTAGCACGAGTGGCTTCTGATTTTGTCCCAAGGGCACACACCAAGTGCAAAGCATGTGTGCAGTTGCAAACATGCAGAACCCCTCAGATAGGAGCTCTTGGGGGTCTCTATCTACCCTGTTGGGCTTCAAGACCTCCTCCACAGGGGTAGTGATGCGAGGACGTGGGAAAAGGACATGCTGAGCTGCAAGCAGAGCCCTGCTACCATTAACGCCCCACTGTATACGTCTGCCATGAGCCAGCCAATCCCTGTGATCATAGACAGCAGACCTGCTTTTCTTGCAATCCCATCACTTCAAGAGTTGAGGTTTTAGGAAAATCTCTAATATCAACAGGTTTTGCAGTAAAATCATAAATGAACAGGCAAACACAGAGCTCTTGCCAAGGAGTAAGCAATAAAGATGAGAGAGAAGGTGAGCCCTGACAATTTGCTGCCGCCACTGCACCGTTTCTCCTTGCAATGTTCTGGGCAGCACCCAGGTGGCTCCAATTCTTGTCTTGCAATAGGACTCCATGCCCAGCCCTCTACTGCTCTCACCAAAACCTTTCACTTCTTGAGCCTTCCTAAAGCAAAAATCAGATGCAGAACCCCCATACTAGGGGCTCAACCCCATTCACTTTGCCCAGATCCATTTGCCATGAGAGTGGTGAGCATAGAGGGACTTGTGTGGCACAGAAAGTCCAGGAAAGAGGAGGATCCAGTCCCAGGCACATCCATGCTCCAAATCCAGCTGTTGCTGTGGCACTGGGGAAAAGCTCCTGGGCTGCTTTACCCAGCATCCCTGCTGTATGACATCCCCTACATGACTGCAGTTTCCACTGCTAACTGGAGTCAAAGCACAATGCTGGTGCCAGCCCCACTGCCCAAGAGCACCTATGCCACAAAAGCTGCAGCCAGAGCAACACAGAAATGCAGCTGGGGTTACTAGAGGTGCAGTGCCCAAGATGCAGAGATGTGGTGGTGTTGTCGCAGCCCCACACAGCTGGCAGCAGTTGGCATTTAGGGCTGATAACCAGAGACAGGGCACCATTTGCCATGCCACTGTCACATGTCAAGTGCACGGCATGTCCCCAAATCCACCAGCACAGAGCCAGCCACCACACACTGCCCAGGAGGCACCAGGGCCCAGGCCCAGCTGCAGGTAGAGAGCTTGCTACCTGCTGTTCACCCATGTCCCCATTCTACCTGTGTGCATGACAACCAGGGCAGATCACAGCCCCACAATGGATGGGCACAGGGTAAGTTCTGGTGCTTCTGGGGAGTAATGGCAGCCCACTCCACGGCATGGAGGGGTGACAGTGCTGAGCTGTCCCAGGAAGCTGTAGGGACAGCTCAGAGATCCTTGGCCTCCTCATCTCTGATACCCAGAGCACCCATTTGACATTAGTGTGGCAGTGATGAGAATGCAAATGCCTGTATCCTTTGGGCTCCAACCTCCTAGTGCTGGGTTGGAGTTTGGATTGTCCTACAAAACAAATCCAAGAAGCAGGGCAGCCAAGTGTGCACCCAGTGGGACAGCAGCAGCAAAACAGCCACAGAGGGACAGAGAGGGAGTGAGGAATGGATCATTACACAAAATGGAGGTACCTGAGACCTTCCTGGCACTTCGCATCACCAGGATCACTCTGCCAAGGGCTTCCAGAGGTACTGGGTAGCTTTTGAGGGACAAGTTTAGGAGGTGACCAACCAAGGCAAGGGTCCCAGGCAGGGGCAGAAATACAGGGGGTGAATACTGTGGCAAGCTGCAAAGGAGAGCAGAGACATTGGAGAGCTCCTGTTCCCAGGTGCTACCCATGGGTCTGGTCAGCTCTGAACTCCACAGCACAGCCATGAAATGGGTTAGCATCCAGGCAGAGCCCACCCTCAAATCTCCACAGGTCATGCTGCATCAGCAACCGTGGCACTCACTCAGCCCTGGCTAGTGGTGGGTTGACACTTCCAGCTCTGTGGGACACCACTTTCCCAGGCACCATGTTGCCAAGTAGGTGAAAAACAAGCAAGGGTCATCCAGTCAAGGGATGCAATGAAAATGGATGAAGCCAAGAGGGCTCATGAATATTAATGTCCATTGTGGTTTTCAGGAACATCAACACTATGCAATCTTATCTGATTTTACTCCTACTCATGCAAATGCAGCAATATCCTCCTGTCGACCCTGCCAGGACCACACTAGGCATGTTTTTAGCTGGCAGAGCCAGAGTGGCATGCCCATCAACAGCCCATGCCTCAGTTCTCTGGCAGCTGGCGGGGGGAGAGTGGGATGGGAGCTCAGCTCTCTCTGCAACCCCTATGTCTCAAAATACAGGGAGAAAGAGCCAGCCAGGCAAGGAATTGACCACTTTGCAGGCAACTGTGGCACCTGCACCATGCCAGGCATGTGTGTCTATTGGCCTGGAAGCCAGCCAATGGCTATTGCTGGGGGAGCAAGGAGGTGTGTGGGGCTGGCATATTTCATGGTTGAGGATAACATCAATGACTGGCTCCAGCCCGTCTGGACATGGGGTAGCCCAGTCTGGCAGAGTCTGCATGGGCCAGTAATGCTTTAAAAAGCATCACTGATAAATGTTACAGAGAGACAGATCATCTAAGGGGAGACGTCATCACTCCTACAACCCAAAAGGACATTGTAGAGGAGCTGATGCTAGTCTCTTCTCACAGGTAATTAGAGATAGAACAAGAGGGAACAGCTTCAAACTGCAACAGGGTACATTTAGACTGAACATTAGGAAAATTTTTTTCACAGAAAGAGTGGTCAGACATTGGAATGGGCTGCTCAGGGAGGTGGTTGAGTCACCATCCCTGGATGGTGTTTAAAGGTCATTTAGATGTGGTACTTGGGGATACGGTTTAGGGGTGAACTTTTTACAGTAGGGTTGATGATTTGACTTGATGATCCTAGAGGTCTTTTCCATTCTATGATCTTCCAAGGAGCTGGCTAGGGCTGAGCATCCTTCCAGACATGGCACTGGCATGCTTCATGGGAGAGAAGTGGAGAGCAGGCATGGCCCTGGGGAGGCATGGGGATGGTAGGTGGGATGCAACTGTACTTGGGATACAACATTCCCTCCATATCTTTGGGCAGGATGGGATCTGAGGAGCAGCTGTCTTGAGACTTCCCCAGGAATCTGGGGCAGGGCAGAGAGTTCCCAGGCTGGGACATGGGAAGCAGCTATGCTAAGAGCCATCGGGATGTAGGGATGCTCTCCCAAACTTACCCTTCCTTCTGCTCCAATATCCATCTGCATCTCCCTCCAGCAGCGACAACTCCCAGGACCATAGGTCATACATCAGTCACGAGCTGCTGCCAGCAGGGACATGATTAGAAGGATTTTAGGAGTGTAAACCACTTGGCTTGGCAGTATCCTCCCAGTTCCAGGCTGGAGGGTGCCACAGGCCACCTGTGTGCCCTTGGCAAGGCTGGCAGCCTGAGAGCCAGCACTGTGGTCTCCAGACGTGGCAGCAGGCTACTGTGCTTGGCCAGTGCAGTGCAAGGTCATGGGCAGGCACAGGGGAGACCTTCAAGTTGCACAATTACTGTATTATGTAGCACTAATAAAAAAAAAAAGGGGGGGGAGAGAGAGAAGGACTTGAAGTTTTCTTAGTGCCACATAGTAAAGTATTTATAGAAAGCCAGGCGTGAATGGGCTGCTCACAGGCCACACTCCTCCTCGGCGTCAGGATCTCCAGGAATTATTCTGTGCAGTCACATTGTTGTATTCACCCAGAGATTGAGTTTAATTACAGACACGCGGGCAAACAGGCTGTCAGTGTTCCAGCCTCACCGGGGAAAGGGTGACTGAGCTCCCTTTAACGAACGCATTTTAAAAAGACCCAAGGTTGAAGCAGAGAGGGGGAGGAGGGCGGGGGCTGGCAGATCCAGTGTTGGGGGCAGCTGGGATGGGGAGAAGGGGCCTCAGCAGGGATGTGGGGTACCAGGAGAGCTGCAGTGGCTCTCTGGGTAGGAGAAGAGGGATAGGGCATTGGGGAAAGGATGAGGATGGTGAACACAGGGTGGGGAGGTATGGGGCACACAGAGCATGAGGTGCACAGCCCAGATGTGACCAGAACTGCTTCAGGATGCAGAGCCTTGAGCATCTGTTGTGAGCAGGACTGGAAGATCTCTTCAGACACCCTGAGAAGCTTCCCAAAGGAAACAGGGGGAGAAGAGAAGGCTCCCAACTTATTACAGAGAAAGGTATAAACAGAACAAATAAATATAGAGCTGCTCTATTACAAGGCTGGTCAGCTCTGGTGACTGGCTGATTACAGGGCAGGCTGCTCCAGCACCACGCAAGCCCAGACCTCAATAAAGGCCAGATTTGAGCTGCCTTTCGCTCACTGACAACTTCAGCATGCTTCTGCCATGCCACTCAACTCCGGCACACTACTGGCTGCTCTGACACTCCGGCATGAGGTAGAAGGGGAAAATAAAAGCTTAAACAAATAGTGAGTAAGCGATGAGCATGGGCAGGCAGAATCAAGAGCCCAACAGACAAGTACTAAAAATACTGCTTATTTTCCTAAGAAGACAGCAACTTCCAAAACTGGAGATTTAAACAACAAAAGAAAAAAAAAAAAAAGAAAGAATGAAGTGCCATAAGAATTATAGACCATGGCGGAGGTGGGGGAAAGACCCAAGAACAAGGAAAGAAAAACACCGTGATGAGTAAGACACACACATGACGTACGTAAATACACCAAGACGGAAATGCATGAGCCTCCTGCACGCAGAGGCACACGCAGAGGCACATGTGCAGGGCTGGCTCCCAGCTTTTGGAGGGGATGGAGCCAGATGCACTCTCTCCTCTGCTCTCCCGGAGCCACAGGGCATTAACTTCCATGTGTGTGCACACACACAGACACACACATGCATCTTTCTAGGGCTTGGGCTGAAAGGGCACTTTGTCTCCTGGTCTCCGGCACTCCCTACACCTGGGCTTCCAAGCCATCACTGGTAAGACAGTAGCCATTGTCCCCAAGGGCTCCCGTGACCACCTCAGTGCTGAATCCCTGGCGCCCAGCACAAGCCACAGACCCCATGGTGGGGTGGAGTGTCAGGGCACAGACCCAGATGGGCCAGGAGTCTCCTGGCCAGCAGCCGAGGCAGCCCCATGCCCGGGCGGCCAGCCAGCATGCCAGCCTCCAACATGCCCGCAGGAGATGAGGGAGGGATGGAGACTAGCACGTCCATGGGGCTGTGGGTCGGGAGGCTTTAAAGGAGTTGATTTAGCATTGTCCCACCTGTGCTGAAACGGGCACTTGAGCAAGGGATGAAGGTTGCCTCGGGTCATCGTAGTGCTGAACAGAGCCCTTATAGCGCAGGGCAGAAGAAAGGGGCTGCTTTGGGATGAGTCAGCTCCCCTGGGCACAGCTAGGTGGGATTGCTGTGGCCCCACATGTCCCCTGTGCACAGCTGTGCCAAGGAGACATTCTCCCAAACACCACCCTGACCACCAAATTCACCAAAGCCCCCGTGGCACCTTGGCACCACTGTACCCTGCCCAGGGCACAAACTTGGGTGAAGAGGCAGAGTTAGAAGGGAGAGCAGTCAGCATCTGTGCTTCACAGCTTTAATCAGCACATCAAGGGTGTATCACTGCATGCTCCGAGGGACCACAGCCTTAGTACGACACGCTGCCCATCCCACTCCACAGCAGAGCCTGGTCATGGTGCTCTTGGGGAAGTCGTGTGAGGCAACGTGAGATACATTAGAGCCTCAAATCTCGTTCCATGCTCTGCACAGAATGGCAGCACGGGGCCACACCAAGCCATCCCCCAACTCTGCATTTCTTCTGCCCTCATGACCCATAATCATCTGCTTGGGCAGGTCTTGCACTGGGCACATGGTACACAGCACACAATGTGCCTGGGGCTGGCAGGGGCCATCGCAGCAGCCACCACCACTGTCCCCCACTCCGAGCCCGGGAAACGGAAAAGGGATCTCTGCAAAGGGCAGCTCATGCGGAAGCTGTTCGCATCCCGTAGTGCTGGCTCGACGGGTGAGGAGCAGGGCAGCTCCCAGGTCGCCAGGTTATCGGATGATAACAAGCCAGCACAGCCCGAGCACGCGACTTCCAGCAATGCAAGGCTGCTTCCTTTGTTTTGGGAAAACAAGAGGGGAACGAGACCTTTTCTGGCACGTTCTTGCTCGGCCTGAAGCTGCCCCCCACTTGCACCGTCTCAGAGAGAAGCCATCCCCTTTGCCTCCATCCCAGCAAGGGCAGGGTGCCAGGGTCAGCCCTCACCCTTTTCGCCTTCCCCACCTCTTCAAGGAGCAAGGCTGGAGTTGCTGATAGACTGAGCAAGGCCAGATGGTTGCTCCTTGCATGTGGTGGGGGTCCCAGCTGGCATCCGAGCCTGGCTGTGCCACAGGCTTGCATTCCCACTGGTTCTGCCTGAACAAGCTCACAATCTAGGCAACTCAGGTGATGCTAAGGCTTGGGCGGCCGAGGTACCCATACTTTGGTCTGTGGGGACTCTACCGTAATAGGGTTAGCTCAGTGCTTTCCCCAACCCCAAATGTGGGGCTGAGCCCTGTAGTGGGGCAGGGGAGCAGCACCAGGTGCCACAGGGCTCCAGCAATCATTCTCACCTTTTCCTCCATCCCATTCCACTGTTCCACTCCCACAATAGCACCCTGAGAGCTGAGGGTTTGACATGGTGTAGGAGACCCCCCCCACATCCCTTGCCCAGCAGAGGAGGAAACATAATAAGAAAAATAAAATTTATAAGCGAGGCAGTAATTATAGTGTGGCTACAAAAGGCAGCCTCCTCAGGGCCATCATTATGTGGCTAAATTTAACGCCCCGTGTGGCTGCTCGAGGCAGGAGGGGGGAGCCGTGTCCCAGGGCTTTGAGCATCCACACAGACGCCAGCCTCTACTACCTTCCCTCCGTGCCGGCCAGGGCAGCACAGCTGAACGGCAGCCAAGGAAGCCATAAAGCAGGTCAGAATTTTTTTAATAGTCTATTTACCAAGATGCTGTTTTTACTGCCGAGGTTTCTCTCGTTTTATCTCTGGTTTTTTTTTTTTTTGTTTTTTTTTT
>VWYK01094856.1:242595-273939 GCA_013399775.1 Semnornis frantzii
TCCACCCCCTTTTTTTTTTTTTTCTTTTTTGGTAAATATTTGCCATGACTAAGCCAGGACACATCCCGTTTAAAAGGCTCCCATCCCACAAAACATCAGCTCTTTAATGACATGAATCTCATTAGCTCTCCCCATGAAAAGAGGTATAGAAAGGGAGCATCACTCAGCCCCTAAGAGTTCCTGTATCTGCATAGACATATATTTAACTGTGTGTACTGTACAGTCACAGAAGGGGACAGTCTCAGCACACGCACACCACCTCATTCAGCCAGAGGGACCTAGAGTGGGGGCCCCTGGGACCAGTGGGTTTTGGGATATCCGTCTGTCTGGGATGGGTTTGGGAAGGTGTCTCTGGGACCAGCGGAGCCAGAGCTGGTCTTCAGGAGCTAGTGGCCANTCTCTTTTTCCCCTGACTCCTGAACAGACTGGGCTGTATTTTCTGTTCCTCTCTCTGACTTGCTCTAAATACTATTTTCAGAACTCTAATTTTATATGGCATGTTTCTCTCTCTCTTTTTTTTTTTTTTTTCCCCCTTTCTCTCCACCCCCTNAGAAAGGGAGCATCACTCAGCCCCTAAGAGTTCCTGTATCTGCATAGACATATATTTAACTGTGTGTACTGTACAGTCACAGAAGGGGACAGTCTCAGCACACGCACACCACCTCATTCAGCCAGAGGGACCTAGAGTGGGGGCCCCTGGGACCAGTGGGTTTTGGGATATCCGTCTGTCTGGGATGGGTTTGGGAAGGTGTCTCTGGGACCAGCGGAGCCAGAGCTGGTCTTCAGGAGCTAGTGGCCGGCCAGGCACAGAGTAGCCTCACAGTCCCTCTCCAAGCTAGAATATGGGATCCTCTGAAGGACTGTCTCTTGCATGGGGGGCTGGTTGCCTAGAGGTGAGCCCTGCAAAAAGCAGGGCTGTCAGATGTGCCCAGGCACTGCCCTCTCCAGGTCCTCCACTCCACAGGCTGGGTTCAGCACTGGTTGGCAGATGTTGACTGCACACTTGGAGCTTGAACATGAAGGGCCAGTGCAGGGTCCCAGGAAATGTACTGGGTCCAACAGCCCTGAGAGGTTTCCTTACTGAAGAGACTACAGGCACCAAACACTGGAGCTGGCAGAGCATCTACAGCCCAGGTGCAAGTACAGCATCCCTGGGGAGCAAGTAGAGTTCTCAAGAGCCCAAGCTCTTCCAGCTTTCCACCCACCAGAGAAAGAGGCTCTGTCACCATCCATAACAGCATCTTCTCTTGGGAAACTGTCCATTCATGGTCCCATGCTGGGCACAGTCATCCTTATTTCAGCATGGTCTTTCCTTCCCTAGCACAGCCATCCCTTCCTTGGTGTGGCCTTTCCTTCCTCAGCACAGTCATCTTTTCTTTGACATTGTCATCCTTCCCTTGGCACAGTCATCCCTTCATCACTCTTTCCTCTTGGTTCAATAGCTGTCTGGTACCAGAAGGTGAAGACTCAGGAGACACCTACATTTGAGATCTTACCCACAGAGCCTGAAGCCAAATGCAGCAGGAAAGGTCCACAGAGGAAATTTTTCTTTCTCTTTCCTAGATCCTCTCTGCATTTTCCCTCTAATTCTACTACAACCAGTTTCTGGGGCTATTCCTCAGCCCTACTGCACCCCAACCAGACTGGCATCAGGTGAGTATGTTAGCATAGCATACTTCTCCTCAAGAAGTGTCCCCAGCAACCCAAGCGTGAATGCTTCACAAAAGCAGTGCTGAGCCTGCAGTATGGGGCATGGTTGTGCTCACTACATTCATATGGGTGCTGCTCCACACTTTGGAGGAGACAGCAACATAGACAACCCTAAGAAGAGTTGCAGTGCAGTGCAGTGCAGACATTGCACTGGCTGAGCAGCACGAGCTCTTCAACCCTAAAATAAACCGGGGGGGATTTCACTTTTCTGCTGTTTTCTTTAAGTTGATTTAAAGATTTGGTTTCAGCAGCTGAGGAGATCCAGCATTAAGAAGTACCACCACTCCAGACAGCAGATGCCCACAGTCAAAAGATAACACATCCATCCTGGCTGCAGGCATGCTCTCAGGTGTAGGACCCTCTCCCACACAACAGAACCACATATCCAAGTGTTTGCACAACCCAGAGAGCAAGACACGACTGGAAGGGGAGACCCACACCGCCTCAAGTGCAGGTCTCCCTAAGCTGGGGCTTTCTGCAGCTGTGCTGGGAGCCAGAGCCCATGTGCTGGACAAGGCTCTATGCGTGCATGCACCACCAAACCAGGCTCCCCCCTGGCCCCCAACAGCCAACATTAATTCATTAACAGTCCCATTAACACCCAGCTGTGGTTTCCCCCCAAACTCAGGCAGGGACTCGCTCCCCTGTGATAGCTGCTGACAGGCCAAGTTTCCACCTTCAGCCCTTCTGGAGTCCTGTATAAAAATAAGCGGGCTCTTTTTTCAAAAGGAAAGCTGTGTTTCCCCTCTCTGCACACCCGCACACACGTGCAGGGCTCACAGCAGGAATTTGCTCCAATTTCCCCCACCCACAAACACATCACCTTTGGCCAGAGACCAAATGTGGGCATTTTGAGTCCAAAATCCCTCTTTTTTTCAGCACCCAGAAGACAAGAAGTTGGCGTGACACTAAGCTGAGCTTAATAGAGTGCCTGCTCCCTGGCCAAGGTGTGCTGGGAGCCCCAGCAGTGCTCCAACTGGGGCCTCATCCAGCATCTTCAGCAAGGCAGCTGCCAGTGCCTCCCAAGGAGTTACCCTCCTGGTATGGTTGAACAGCCCATTTGGGATCTGGTACCAAATTTCTGCTTTACCGTTTTCATCATCTTTCCCAGACAGCCATGACCAAAAGATGCTCCAGCATCCCAATGAGATGCCTATTCCAGCACTTGCATGGACCTGCCACGCAGTATCTATTTTCTCCTTTACTACATCATCATCTTTCCTTGACAGCCCTGAGGATCAGGTTGACATGCAGGAGGGAAGCCCTGACCCTCCAGAAGCTGTGGACCACCCCAAGCCCCAAAGGGCCTAATGTCCTTGCCCTACCAGGCTCTGCAGCCTGTGCCAGCAGCACAGGAGCTGACTCTTTGGGTCTCTCACTGGGAAAACAGAGACCAGGAGACAAAGACATCCATGAAATGCAGCCCCCAGGGGATCAGAGCACAGCTCAGGAGTAGCCAGGCATGGTACCTTGGGATGGTCATCAACAAGGTGGCTTCAGCTCCCAGCAGAGGACAAAGCAAGGACCCCCTATCTCCTAAGGTGCCTGGCTGCTAGCAGACCGCCCTACATCCCTTTGATCTGGAGGTGTTCACTCCACCGAGAGCCCTCTAACTACTCCATTCTTTCCACAGCAAAGCTCACAAATGCCCTCTACGGCTCCATGTCTATATGTTGTCTACATCTTTGTGTACGCACACAACACACAGAGATTTATTCGTGTTTTCAGAGCGGTTCAGGATACATTCCAGGACGAAATTCCAGCCAGGGCTGGAGCCAAGAACATCAGTGGCCCCTGCGCTCGCTGCCCCCTCTGCCTGCGCACACACTAAATACGGAAAGGGAGAGGTATAAATAGAGAGAGAAACACATGAATGGCTCTGTTGCCTTACACAGATGCACGGGACGCGCAGCTCTCTGAGTGGAGTGGGAGCAAGCAGCCTTGTGAATCTGAAGGCTGTGCCCCCTCCCTGGAGGCTGCTCCCTGCCCAGATGTGCCCAGCTGTTACATACCACCTCTATATGGGCTAGCATGACTGGCAGAGGCTAGGGAGACCTGAGGGACAGCGAGGGAGTAGCTCTCAGAAACAGTGGAAAAAAGCTGCCTGTGAATGCCACAGGAGACAGGGGTATGGAGTGAGCTAGGGAAAGGCTCAGGACACACAGGGACACGTTGAATAAACCTAGTAGGGCATTTTGGACACAGAAGGGGTACAAAGAGTTGGGAAGGCAGCACTGGAAGTGCGGGTAGCACTTCTGCTCTGCCCATGGCTAGCAAGGACAGCAATGCCCAGGTCCAGACCCTATCACATCGGGATGGAGAAGCAAGTCCCTTGCTGACAGAGCAGTGCCTTTACAGTTCCCCCAAAGTCCACTTTGTTCTCCTTCCCAAAAGGTCCTTTGCTTCTAGGAGTGACTGCCACACCTTGAGCTGAACAGCCAGGACAACTGACTGGGATGGAGCCCTTACCCCTCACCTTCCACCCACTACCATCCCCACATACCCCCTTTGTCCTCCTCTAACCCTAACCCAGCCCCAGCAAGATCAGTTCAGCAAGACTGGGGTTCCAGATGCCTGTGTGCTCCCCACTGCCTCCCGTGCTCCCCATGGCCAGGCAGTTGCCTGTGGCCACGGGGCCAATAATGTCCTAGATGTGGGAGTGGGGCCAAGATGGTAGTGGGGTGATTGCTCTGCTTTCCGGAGGGGGAAGGGGCTCTTCCCCTTCAATGATCCCATTTGAGCTGAGGCCTGGCACTAGCTCAAACCACTGCTTGCTGACACAAGATCAATCATCTCCTGAGCTGAGCTGCTCCTCGGCAATGCTGCACAGCCGGTGCCCAAGCATGGGCTGGGGCCTCTCCCACAGGAGCAGAGTGTGTGACACTCCGCTGCCTGTCTGCAGTGGTTCATGGCAATGGCATAATGTGGTATGGCATGGCACAGCATGGCACAGCTTTATGTGGCATGTCACAGCATGACATGGCATGGTATGGCAAGGGTGAGGAAGACTGCAACTGGAAAGGAAGGTTCCCTGTAAGCGCTTGACCATGTGCTGCTGAAGAGCCAAGGGCCATGCAGTACCCCAGGGAGGGTGGCTGTGATGGCACTTGTCCATCTCTCTATCCCCAAAGACGGAGGTGTGATCACCAGATGATGTTGGGCTAAAATGGGTCAGAGACCAAGCAGGTAGCTGTCCATATCTGGCCCAAATGCCACTCACTGTCTGCAGTGTCAGTGCCAGAGCTGTGACCAGGCACAGACATAGTCACAGGTGATAAGGCTGTGGATCCTTCCAACATCTCCAGCAGGAGCATCCCCGCAGTGCTCTCAGACCAGCAGATGCTGCTGCCACCACACATCCCCATCTCCAGCAGCTGCAAGGGTGGGTGCAATCATGGCCAGCCCAGCCCCAGCCCAGCTGCCGCGGGCTCTTCCCTGCCTGCGGTCTGGGCACTATTTCGGGCAGGTTGCTGCTCCAGGATGCATGTGCCAAGTCTGGTTTTAGCAGCGTGCAGCTCCACTGACTCACTGCTTGTGCAAGCAGACTGTGGCTGCTGGTGGTGGCTCAGAAAGCATGCCTTGGCTGGGTCCCTCTCACCTGATCGGTCCTCAGCAAACAAATAAAGAACACCGCAGTGCCGTCCACCACGCCTCTCCATGGCAAACACCATGAGGAGGCTATGCCCATGCATCCATCATCCCCCCACACAGTGCACCTGCACTCCCCCTCAAATGACATTAGAGGTGGCATCTGTCCCTCGTGCCTATCAGTGCTGACATAGACACTCCTGCTTGTGCACACACTCGTGCTTTTGCACACATGCTCACAGCAAGCACAAGAGAACCCCTGCTCTTCCTGACTGCAGCAGCATGCAGCTCCTTGTGTACATGTGTGCCAGGAGGACAGCATGTGCCCTATTCCCCCCAGCTTGGCCGTAGCCCACTGCGTTTCCAACGTGGAATCTGGATCCCGGGACAGCAATGAGATTCGATGACCAAGCCTTGTCCAGCAATGAATTAAAGACCCCAGAAGCAACCTCTATCCAGAACAGAACATAGGCACCCATGGGTCTCACTAGATGAGCACAGCAGAATCGTCTGGCTCCACAGAAGTGCTTGCTCCACTCACCTGAGCATCTCTAAAATCCAGACCCACGCTGCCGTCTCTGCTCTGAGTCAGCCAGCTCAGTGTCCTGCAGCTTTTGCAAGGCTCAGCCTTCCTAGCACCAGCACCATGGCTGTCGGCTCCTTCCCCAGTCCCATACCGGGGGCCCCGGCTCGGCCAAGTGCCCGCATTATCGTGTGGGGGGCTGTGGACCCTGCGTGCACGCAGCCCATGCCACATCCATGCCGCCAGCCTCACGCCAGCCCTGTCGCAGCTGCAAAGCCGCAGATACCTTGCGCTAATTAAAAACATCCCTCAGTGGAAGGAGCTGAAGGGCCGCTTCCTCCCTGGCGCACCGAGCTGCCGAGAGTTTGAGGGTTGCCGTCCTCACCCTGCAAAAGGCATGGCCCACCGTGGCCAGGCCACAGCAGTTTTTCTCCCTGGGGCTTATTTTTAGCACTTATTAAAAAGGAGAGGCAGGGGTACTTGGAGGCAGGCAGTGCAAAGGAAGGTGCCCAGCTGGACCCCAAGGTGGTGATGGCCAGTGGCTCCGATGGGCAACCCTGGCTGCCCTCCACCTGCCCCGTTAGCCCACGTCCCCATGCGGGAGGGTGACGGGCGCCTGGCCACCGTCCCAGCCGCAGTAGGGAACAATAAGAGAGGACGCTGACCCCCGGGCGCCCTGACGTCAGCCAACACCGCCGCCGGCACCGCTGCCGGCACCGCCGTCAGCCCTGGCCCCGGGGCTCCTGCTCGCCCTCGGCTGGGGTCGGGCTGGAAGCCGCTGTTTGTTTATCTTCCTCTCTGCCGTTGCTTGTTTTGATGGCACATCCTCCTCCTCCTCACCGGGCCCAGGGGTCGAGCCGTGAACCCGCCGCGTCCTGTTTGCCGAGGTCCCGCGTTTGGCTCACGGAGGTGCGGAGCAGCCGCCCCCGGGCACCGGCCACGGCGGATAAAAATACGCAGGGCAGAGCATCCTGGAGCGCGAGGCTATATTTGCACTGATCCTATCGGTGAGTCTGTCCCCGGTGTACCTGTTCCTGCCCTCCTGGGGGCAGGCGGCATAGCACTGCACGGATCTCCTGAACCTGCCCCCTTCAGAGAGTCGGACAATGGGCTCTGGCAGAAGCTGTCACGAATGCCAGCACGTTGACTCTCAAAACCCATGGGTGAGCACCCCACGCTGCCCCGTGGGGTAACCTCTGCAATCCAGAGGGACACCTGTGGACAAAATACACCTGACCTGCTGGGTCCTAGGCTGCTGGGAAGGGTGCCGGGGCAGTCCTGAGGTGCAGAGCCCTCTCCAGCCGCCTGCTCCTTCCCTGCATGGTGTGAACCCCTGGGCTTGCCAATAAAAGCTGCCGCCCTTGCCTCAGCTCGTGCACAGCCGCCACTCTCCCTCCAGCTCTGCCCAAGTCTAGGCAGCTGCTCAGCAGTGAACCCTTGCCAAAAACTGCGTGTGTGAAAGCGTCGTTTCCTAAACGTATAAATATTCTTAGGGTTTTGCTGGAAAACTCCCCGTGATTAGTTAAAATGCCCTGGGCAGCCAAGTGCACTCAAGCCCAGGGAAAGCACACGTTTAAGCCGAGGAGCTCTGCAGCTCTCTCCCTGGGGACCGTCAGGTCCTGTCCTCTTCATGGGTGATCCAGCAAAGGTTTGTAAAGTGAGCAAAGCATTTGCAGCTGCATCCTACATCCCACCAGCCCTGTGCCACAATATCACAATCCCTTCCAGACAGGAGGCACTTACTGTCACCAAACATCCACACGTGAAGCCCCACTACACAGAAGAAACTACAAGGCACATCAGACCTCTTCTCCTGACCTCCTTCCGACCGAGGTTCGATTATGCATATCTCAAGACCAAGCCCAGCAACTTGGTTTTCTTCCAGACAGGCTCCCAGCCCACTTCTAGAGACATCAAGAGATAGAGGATCAACCACTGCCCTTGGGAGCATGCCCCAGCTGCTAATCGCCCACAGGAGCAAACCCAAGTGCCTCCGTCCTAGCTTGAAATTGCCTGGCTCTGGCTCCTGGTGCCTGGCTTGTGTTCTGCTGCTCTCCACGAGATTAAAGAGAGCCCTTTACTAACCACCATTTTCTCCTTGTAAATACCCTCACACACTGTAATCAAGGCACCTCCAATTTTCTCCCTGATAAGCTAGATGGAACTTTTCCCTTCCAAGTCTGTCAATGCCAGGCTCTCTCTCCAGCCCTCAATTCATTCCTGTGACTCCACACTGATTGTCCGGCATCTTTTGAAAACCCAGACATAGGAATCAGTCGCAGTGTTCCAGGTTTCTTCTGTTTGTCCCAAAGGACCCCAGCTCCTCATGCTGTTCCTTTCTGAAGCTGGAAAATGGGAGTATGAAATTGCCCCAGAGCTCTTAAATACCTGCCAAGAGACAATGAGATCACCTATCCCACCCTTTTGCTGCACAAAGAAAGAGGATACTGGGGTGAGCAGCCAGTTTTGGTGATGGAGAACTGCAACACCATATTTGGTGTTCCTCACTAACACAAGATATAGGAGGCATCAGGAGGAATGATGGGGTACCATGTCCAAACCAAAGGCAGCAGCTGCTTACATCTCACAGCTCACTGACACGGGATGGTACACAGGCAAAAAGCATCATCAGTGGGTTTATAAAGCAACGGGATGACTGCAGAGGACAGACCAGCCCAAGCAGACTGAATGCACAACTGCATCACTCCACCAGCCTCTCCTCCACAGCTGGTGCTCAGATCTGACTGTCAGGGGATGCAAAGCGGAAGTATTTCCCAAAGTCTCTCATTCCCTGTTCATGGCTCCAGCTCCAAGACGGTGCTCCTGGGCCATTCCTGGCATGCACCACACCAACTTCCCTCCCATCTTTTATGTCTCTGCTAGAGGAGCTCCCCACTAGATGCTTCTGTGCAGGGATGCATCATACCCCTCCCACCCAACCTGCATCACTGAGCACCTTCCCCTGTGCCCCACACCCTATCAGCTCTTGGAGGACTCAGAGTTTCAAGCCTGATGTTATCTTTAGCAGATGTTGTTCAGCCAACCATTGGACAAAGACTGGATCATCCCCTGATACCAGCACATCCGCCTGCATCCTTCCAGCAATAGCATCAAAACACCAACACCTTCTGCTGCGTCTGCCCCAGTATCAATCATTTTACCACTTCTGTCTACTAGTAAACTTACCCTATTGCTGGGAGCTTGGGGTTTTCTCCCAACACACTAAATAAAACCCTTTCCTTCTGTCCTTCACCATGATTTTTCCCTGATGTCTTTAGCTTCTGTTACCCATTTTCTACACTTCATGATTTCTAATTTATATTGATTGCTATCTGCTCCCACTCTCCCATTTGTTATAAACTGCTCTTTTATTTCTAATTGCTGCCTTCACTTTGTCACTGAACCAGAACGGGCTCTCAGCCAGCACTGCCCTCTTTCTTGATTGTGGAATTGTGGCTTTTTGTGGTTCTGAAATTCTTCTGAAGGAGCTCACCATTTTCATTCACATTTTTCTATCTAAATGTTTCCTCAGAGCTGATTTCACTCATAATTTTCCCCCTGCTTTGGGAAATTAGCCCTTTCAAAGCATGAAGGATATAAATTACTGTTTAGGAATGTCCTTTCTTTGCCTAGAGTGAATGCAATCTGGTCATGATCATCAGTCCCTAGGCAACCTCCACGTTGCAGTCCAGCAGTGAATTCACATCTCTATCCATCATAACCAGGGGAAATGAAAGCTGCCTGTGTTGGATGCAATGTCTCACATATAAAAGAGGGCTCATCTATGAATTTTAGAAACTCTACAGATGGTTTACTGTTGGCTATGCAAGAGCATCAGCATGTGTCTCACAAAGTGACATCCTCTCTAAACCTGTGTCACACTATGCAGACTCCGATCTACTCTGGTCGCTAGCAGACACCGCTGTGCCCCAAGCCTGTGCCTTCACAGCAGGTTCAGAAGCCTTTTTGCATCAATGGGCATCAATTGTTGCTGATCTTGCCTCACTGGTTTGAACCATTTTAGTGCTTTTGCAATTATTTCAAGTAATGAAAAAGGATCATAGGAAAGACTCTCTCCTTCCAGTCCTAGCTTGTCTACAGCATGTGTTTGATTTTAGAGCTGAACATGCTAAGGGGAGAGTGGCGGGCACAGGTCAGATAACAGGCTGAAAGGCACTTGCCCCCCCAATGAACCACAGCAAAGCCACCCTTAAAAGCAGAAGATGAACCAAAAGGAGCAGATGTCTTCTACTCATTCCCTTGCTCCCTGCCTGCCATAAGCATTCAGGTCCACAGCAAGTGTGGGAGGCAGGTGAGGACAGGGATGACACACTCCCATGGAGCAGCCAGCCCAACTCACACCCTTGGCAACTTCCAGAAGTCAGGCAGTGGTGGGAGGACAACAAAACATGGTGCCACACTCCCATTTGGCCATACCAGGCATGCCTCCAGCTCTTCTCAACCTGCAGACAAGGTGCAAGGACGTAAGAAGGGCCTCGGGTGAGCTACTAGATATAATCCCTCTCCAGACAAGTCCAATCAGCCCCACCAGATGGGGGCACTCAGTGCGGCACACCTTGTGCTGAGGCTGCTGGTGCCAGCACCCCATCACTCCTTCACCAAAGACAAGAGAACTTCCATTGCTCCTTACCTCAACCGTGAAGTTACGCTGAAATGTCTCCTCCTGGAAGGGCTCTGTCCGTAGGCGGTCTGCAAGGGAGAGCAGGGATCAACCTGGACAAGTCTGGCAAGACCGCTTACCCTGGCTTCCCCTTCCTCTGCCTGTGGGGTGAGGGAGCTGCAAGGGAACAACTCATCCCAGCACGTTTATCTCAGAGCCAGAGAGAGAGCCCAGCAGACCCCTTGGGCTAGGAACATGTTGCCCAGTTAGCAGAAGGAGAAAGAACCACAGAGACGTGGGAGAAAAAGGCTGAACCTGTTTGTGCACATAGCAGCCAGACAGCAAAGCCCGATGCCCATCCACACTTGCTCTAGAACCTTCCTGCACAGAGGAGCAGGGGATAGTAGTAGGACACGCTCAGCACCATTCCCAGATCTTACAGCTTGAAAGAGCTGTCTGGGTCTCAGGACCATAGGACACAGGACTGCTTGTCTTCATTTGCTTTCCTGAGGAGGTGAGCCAGCCTGTGTCCCCTTGTTATAGCTCATTCTGCATCGTGCCTCACTCAAAACACTAATCATCATTGCAAAGATGCTGTCTGGAGAAGCTGAGTGGTGTGGTTGATAGGAGTGAAGGGCTGAACATCATCCAGAGGGACCTGGAGGGGCTGGAGAGGTGGCCTGAGGAGAATCTCATGAGGCGAAGTGCAAGGTCCCTCACCTAGGTCAGGATAACCCTTGATATCAATACAGGCTGGGGGATGGTGAAATTGAGAGTAGCCCTGTGGAAAAGGACTTGGAGGTACTGCTGGATGAGAAGTTGGACATGAGCCAACAATGTACATTTTGCAGCCTAGAAGGCAAATTGTGTCCTGGGTTGCATCAAAAGAA
Organism: Semnornis frantzii; assembly: GCA_013399775.1. NCBI lineage: Eukaryota > Metazoa > Chordata > Aves > Piciformes > Ramphastidae > Semnornis > Semnornis frantzii. Next base: position 253,928 of record VWYK01094856.1, read on the forward strand.
GTGTGACCAGCAGATGAAGAGAGGTAATTCTGCCACTCTACTCAGTTGTGGTGAGACCTCACCTGGAGTACAGTGCCCAGCTCCAGGGCTCCCTATGCAGAAGAGACATGGACCTGATGGAGCAGGTCCAGAGGAGAACCACAAAGATGACTGGGCTGGAACACCTCTCCTATGAAGACAGGCTGAAAGAATTTGGGCTGTTCACTCTGAGGAGAGAAGGCTTCAGGGACACCTTATAGCTACATTTCAATATTTGAAGGGAGTCTACAAGAAGGCTAAGGAAGAAGGGTGTGGAGCAACAACATAAGGGGCAGTGGTTTTAAACTGGAGCAGGGTAGATTTAGGTTAGACATTAGGAAGAAGCTCTTTACAATGAGAACAGGTTGCCCAAGGACGTCATTGAAGCCTTGTCCCTGAAGATGTTAAGGATCAGACTTGACATGACCCTGGGCAGCCTGATCTACTTGAAGGTGCCCTGGCTCACTGAATGCTGGTTGGACAAGATGACCTTTGAGGGTCCCTTCCAATCCAAAGCAATCTGTGAGAAGCACTTGGCCAGTTTTGCTTAGCAGCACTGGTAAAAAGCTTCCTCCTCCCAGATTCCTAGGTTGTTCAAGCGAGACACAAAAGAGGCCCACCTGCCCACCAGCATCAGTCCTGGGACCCACATCGTCTTGTCCTGTGTGCTCTGAGCTCTGCAGAGCCAGCACACAGAGAGAAGGGAGTGTGGACAGACAATGCAGCTCTAGCGCCGCTGGACAGATTCAGGTTCCTGTGGTGAGGTACCTGTGGTGTGGGACAGGGATCAGACCACATCATCTTCCTGTCTGTGAGACAAAAATCAGGGCTGACCCCCATCAGACATCACATCCCAGGGGGCAAGGTTCCCATGGAAAGGCAGGTATCACCTCTGGCAGCAGGAAAAAGCACAGCAGTAGCAAGGGATGATCCAAAAAAAGTGCCAAGCCAACCTCCATGGCAGAGGTTGGGTATTTCCCCTGATAAGGTGGCTTCTCTGGTCCTGACCCATGTCCTACCCACAGAGGCTTCCTCCACCTGTGCCCCTTGATGGCAAGGTGGGATAGGCACTGGAAGGGAGGTCATGTGGGTGTGCTTCCTGCAGCAAGGGAGCCAAGAGCCCCTGGTGGCTCTCCAAGCCCTTGGGCAGGGAGCCTGACACTGCTCCAGGGCCAGCCCTCACTGGCATACTCACTAGCTCCTGGGGAGCAGCCAGGTGCTCTCAGTGAAGCAGAGTCCCTTGGCGACTCCCCAACTCCTCCAGCTACTGGACAAGGGCTGTTCCTCCTCCAGCTCTCCCCAGAGGCTGCTCCCCAGTCTTCTGGCTACTGTTTCACCACTGGCACAGCTGAACATGAAATACAAGCCTGGGTGGGTAACAGCCAGGAGGAGAAGAGCATGCCAGCCCGGCGCTAAGGTGGAAACTGACTCCCTGCTTGTTCCCATTTCAGCCCTGGGCATCTCTCCTCACCTCTGCTGAGGGTGGCCCCACTCTCCCTGTAGTCTTCAATCTCAGCATCCTTCCGGAGCAGCAGGGAGGTCAGCTCTTGCACCTGGTATTGCAGAGCCAGGCTCATCTGAATCAGGGGCCGCAGGAGGTGACGAGATACCTAGGATGGAGGAGAAACACCCCAGGAAAGGTCCAGAAAGGCCTATGGTTGTCTGTACAAAAGTCGAAGCATGGCACCCAGCGACGCCTCAACGAAAGCTGTGTCTCAGGTGAGCTGGGTATACCCCACATCTCATCCAGAACCAGTGGGATGTGATCAAGATGTAAGTCATGTCCCTCCATGCCAGCCCCATCCCTTCACAACTGGAGGATGCAGCAAGGGAGGGCTTGGGTGGGAAAGCCAAGGTTCATGGGCAGGCAGTGTTCCATCCACCATCTGTGGTGCAGCAAGAGGCAACAACCCCATCATATGCCACTAAAACCCTCCCCATGACATGTCACTATGCAGGAAAGAGACACAGCTGGGCAAAAGAACAAATGGTCTGAGGTGTCAAACTGTGGCTTGAGGGACACGAGACTTTCACAGGGAGGCAAGTTTAAAGGCACAAGGAATTCCAATGTGTGGAATCATAGAATCGTAGAATGGCAAGGTTGGAAGGGACCTAAAAGATCATCCAGTTCCAATCCCCTGCCATAGGCAGGGACACCTCCCACTAGGAGAGGTCACTCAAGGCCTCCTCCAGACTGGCCTTGAACACCTTCGTGCAGAATCCATGCAGACTTCAGCTCCTCATCACAGCCCACCATGCTCACCCTTAGTTCATGGATGCACAAGCACCATGCAGAGTCCTAGGCACATCCCTTGGGTCAGAGTCAGAATGGGCTGCCCTGATTCACTGGGCGTGTGAAACAGCTTCCTGCTCATCACCTGCCGCAGCTCACGAGGAGTTTGGGATTCCCACACTCCAGCATGCCCTTTATCTTTGTGGCCAGGTTGAACTCACAGGTGAGAGGACAGCAAACCCAGAATCACTTGCAAAGCCTTCTGCAGAGAGCCCACCATGAGCCATGCACTTTGCTCACCCCCAGGCACAAGTCACAAAGGTGACAGCACTTACTCAAGTGCTCAGAGGGCATCATCCACTGTGCAGCTGGGAAGAGGCAAGCAACAGTTTGGGTTGTGGGTTCTGTGCCTGCCTTGAGCCTCTGGCCAGTTGCTGAGTCAAGTTTAGCAAGCCAGAGTTGGTCCTCATTCTTGCATTCACACCAATCACCCTTAGCATCCTAACTGTTTCTCACCTCCCAGGTGCCTCGCAAACAATGAGCATGCTTCCAAACAACAGGAAAGAAGCAGCTACCAGCTGGGAACTCAGGTTTTGCTGAACCTTCTTATAGAATCATACAATTAGGGTTGGAAAGGATATCTAAAGGTCATCTATTCCACCTACCCTGCAGTCAGCAGGGACATCTGTAACCAGATCGGGTTGCTCAGAGTCCCATCCAACTTAGCATTGTATATTTCCAGGGACAGGGCTTCTACCACCTCTCTGGGCAACTTGTGGCAGTTTCACCATTCTCATTGTAAAATTATATGTAACCTAAACCTACCATTTTTCAGTTTAAAACTATTCCCCCTCATCCTGCCACAACAGGCCCTACTACAAAGTCTGTCCCCATCTTTCTTATACACCCTGTTTAAAGTACTGAAAGGACACAATAATATCTCCACGAGCCTTCTCTTCTCCAGGCTGTTCCCCAACTCTCTCAGCCAGTCTTCACAGGGGAGGCGCTCTAGCCCTCTGACTGTATTTATGGCCTCCTCTGGACCTCCTCCAACAGGTTCACATCTTGTGCTTTCTTCACCTTTCTCGGGTCAGCCTTTGCATGTCTCACCTCAAGATGGGCAGCGAGTCCCAGAAGCCAAGCCAGGCTGGGACCCAGAGCTCATGTGCTCCGCAGTGGAAGCTTGAGCGCTAGGGCAGATCCGCCCTCCCACAGCCGGGAGCCTCGCTGCCCCGCTGCGGGGCCCATGCACCACCATGCGAGAAGGAGAAAAGTCCTGACCCGGAGGACCCGGTGGGTGTCAGGGATTTAGGCAGACGCCTCCCGTAGTCGCGCTGCCAGCGGCAGAGCCGCAGGCCCGGCCCCGGGCGCTCCTGCCGAGCCCGTTAGTGGGTACCGGGCGCCCTCTTGTGTGCGCACGGCCGCAAGGCCGCTGCGGGGACGGGGACTATCCGGGAGCGGAGTGGCGAGACGCAGAATATTTGGCAGTCTCGTGGTAAAAGCCCTTAAGAGCCGGGGAGAGCTTGGTGTTGTTCCCTCTGCCGCGACAGCCGCCCGCAGGTCTACGGGGACTCCCAGCTCCCCATGCCCCACGTCAGTGCATGCACCAAAGGAGAAGCAAGCACATCACTGTGCTTGGCAGCATCCTAAACTGCTGTTGTCTCCTTCCTGCCCCTCTGGAAGGCACCAACCAGGGTACCAAAGCCTTAGTGGGAAGAAATGGGGACAGTGAAGTCCGGGAAGGGCAGCAGGCAGAGTTGGGCATTCTACAGCCACCAGTACAGCCCAGTACCACCCAAACATCTTGAAGCATTAGGAGACAATCCATAACCCCTGGAAGCACTCAAGGCCAGGCCGGATGGGGATTTGAGCAATCTGGTCTAATGGAAGGTGCTCCTGCCCATGGCAGAGTGGGTTGGAACTACATGATGTTTAAGGTGCCTTCCAACCCAAATCATTCATGATTCCATGAATTTTGGATGTCCTTCCCCAAACTCTCTGAAGCTTTGCTCACCATCTCTGGAGGTGCAGTGCAGCAGTGGAAGTCCCAGTAGAACGGCAGTCCTGAAAGCTCACTTTTAAGGTGCAGGCTGAGGCCACCAGCAACATGGTGGCAGGAGAAAGAGGTGGTGGTGTCTGTCTCTCCTTCCAGCAAAGGGCTCATCAGGCTTGACAAGTGGTGCAGCAAGGAGGACACATGGACTGTCAGACGCTTATTCAGCTCCTGGGGAAAGGCAAAGTTAGGGGTGCTGCGGCACCGTGGGGAGCCTGGCACTCAGAAGGGGAAAAAATAAAGGTGACAGAAACTTGAGAGGCAACTTGAGGCAATGGAAGGAGCCAAACTGCTTTTGCATATCCAGGCACCACAAAAAAACCTTCTCTGGGCCTCAGCTTCCAGCCACATGACAGCACATTCCCCAAAAGCTCTCCCAGGTCAGCCAAACTGGCAAGGTTGCATTGCCCTGCCAGCCTTGGAGAGCCTGGGTGCTGGGCAGGTTGTGAGGATCCCCACCATGTGTTCTGCATGCCACCACAACTGTAACAGCCTGGCCAAGAGCTGTCACAGCTCAGCTCACCTGCTAGAGCTGGGGGATAGGACCACCACATGCCTACCCCTCCTGCCACTAGCCACTGAGCACAGACGGAGGAATGTGGCAGACAGGGTCAGCATGTAGGGGCCTGGGCACACAGGCAGGGAAACAGGCATGGCCCTGTGAGTTTTGGGCATTGGGCTGATAAGACAGTCTGTGGGAGGCTGTGCCTGGCTGTGAATGTGAACAGGAGTCTCTGTCACTGGTGGGAAAGTAGCCTTGTTTCAAGCCCCTCCTTAGTATGCCGGTCTGGAAGAAACAAGCTGCCCATTCAGCCCACAAGTGAAACAAGGGTGCTGACCTCAGCACATAACCCCTGTGAACACCTGGCTGCCCTGGCTGTGATAAATGGCTTGGCCTACTCTCCCAGGAGAAAGGGGCTTGAGTAACCTGGATGGCAGTTCTTGGGCACCACCACCCAGGGACTTCCCGGGTCAGCTGTTTGCACCCAAGCCCTGTCAAATCCAACAGCTGTTGTGTCACCAAGCTCTCCATGCCCCTCTACTGCAAGGATTTCTCCTTGGAGGTCCTTGGACTATCCAGATACTCACCTTGGACCTTTGTCCCACAGCCTCAGTGTCTGCACTCTCATACCAAACGCTGCTGAGGTCAGAGATCAGTAGGACATAGCCACTATCCCTGAAGCATGCTTTGGCAAGAAAAGTGGACTTGCCAAAGCAAACAGAAGCCCAGGGTTGTGTCAGAAGGCTGCTCTCCAGCTTATCTGAGCCTTCCATCTGCAAAAGAGCAATCAGGTCTTTCCTTCATCTCTCACCAAGGAATACTCTAGTTCCTGCAGTAGCCTTATGGTTAGTTCCTCCATGATGCCAGCCCCGTCTCACAGCCCAGAAGTGAGGATGCTCAGTCAGCTCAGGTGACGCACATCCCTGCACACAAATGCAGCTCTGCTGGGGCAGGCAATTTTAGGGACCACTGTGCAGGACACTGCCTACCCCCACTCACTATAACCACTTTAAATGCACAATAAACTGCTGCTTTCCCGGCATTATCTGGTCCTTCCCGTCATTAATATAAAGAGATTTCTACGTGCAAATCAGCGTTTACGCTGCCGTACTTGCACTTGGTGGGGTAGCAGGACTCGGCAGACCTCCTCCTGCTCGGACATCCCGTCCCCGGGCTCCGTCCCCTGTCTGCAGAAACGCCGGCAGCAGCCAGCGCCGCTGCTTCCCGCATCTCCCTGCCCGCCGAAACGCTCGGACCCCAGTGTCTCCGCTGCGCTTCAGCACCGAGGCCCTCCGGAGCCGTGACGTTACCCGAAGGCAAGGCAGCAGGCGGGCCAAGGGTTGCCGGGTCTCTGTCAAGGCGAGCGCTGCCAGGCCGCGGGCGGGGGCCAGACTACGGCTCCCGGCGTGCTGCGCTCTTCCGCGGCGCGCAGTGCCTGGGCAAGCCGGGATTTACAGCACCACGTGTCACCCGAACGGATATGCCGCGGGCTTACGCTCTGGGGAGCGATTGCTTCGGCTCCCTCACCTGCTGACGGGGTCGGAAACCCGAGCTGGTGTGTTCCTCCTGGGCTTCCTCAGTCGCCATGGGCCGCCCAGCCGCTGCGCGCAGCGACGGGGACCGCAGTGCCGTAACGCTTTGTTCCGCCATGGCGCCTGTTAGGAAATGTTAAAGCGCTCAGCGGGGGACAGCCCCGGGCTGCGGGCACCAGAAGGGCCCGTAGAGGTGGCAGTGGCAGCAGCAGCAGTTGGATCTCCTGTCCTGTGGCCCCAGGTTTATTCCTCAGCCCGTGCAGGCACCTGCCTCGCCGCTCCCTCGGCCTTGTGCCGGTACTCAGCTGCTGTGCCCAGACATGATGGGGGGGGCAGGTGTTTGTGTCCTCTGTGCTCGGAGATAGGCTCGCCGGAAACCGCAGAGCGGGACCGCGGACACGGCCCCCACCCCCACCGCCTCCACACTAAGCACAGCCCCATCCGTACCTGGGCACTGATCCCCTCAATCCAGCACCCTGTTTATTGAGCTCATCCATCCTGCACCCACAAACTGCCATTCCCATCCCAGCCGCTGGCCCCCCTTCACCCTCGACTTGCACTGTATTCACACACACCCCTTCGCCCTCTCTTGTCGTGATTCTGTGCAGGCTGCAGCTACTCTTATAGTAGGACTGCAGGAGGAATATCCCAGAGGATTTGTATCCCGAAGGGTGGCCCACGAGCTGCAAAGCCACAAACTTTCCTACCCCATCACTGGGCTTTTGCAGGCCAGTTCAGACTGGTAGAGGCAGTATAGGGCAGTTAAGCATCAAGAAGTGTTGGGACCAACACACTGTAAGTGAAAGTGGACGTACTGTTTTTAGGGCATACTAGCGTGACAGAGCCAGGCCCTTAGTATATATGTGGTGTCATGAGCATCAAGGAGGCATGGACCGAGCTGGGACAAAGCCCTGAGGAGGTGAGGAGCCAGCCCTTCCTCTAAGCACAGTGCCAGTGGGTGAGCAGAACCTAGGATGACAGCCCTTTGCAACTGGGTAAGGCACTGTGCCCTTCCCTAGGCAGCCCCCTCCCCAGCTGCAATGGCACAAGGTAGGCATGCCCTCTCCAGTCACCATCCTCAGGGCACCAGGAAAGAGGAGGCCGTCATCTCCCAGGCAGTCCCTGGCTGGAAAGGAAACTCCTGGAAAGTGCAAGGTTTGGTGAATGTTTTTATAACTCTCTCTCAAACAGGGAAATGATGTTTGTGCTGGGAGTGTGGAAGAACAGCATCCTTCCACGTAGGCTTCAGAAACGAGGAACAAAGTGTCTTGCAAGCTACCTTGGGGCCACAGCCCCATCCTCCATGAGAGGCCTCCACATTGTGGGGTGAAGCTATGCTATATTATGCAGGTACCTCCATTTCACTCAGCCTCCTGGCTGACTGCAGCTCCCCTGAGCCACGTTTTGGGAGCAGCTGTGTCCCTTCCCCAGGGGCGGTAGTCCCCTCCTCTTCTTTCTCATGGCTGCACTCTTCTGTCTCATCCTCTTCCTCACTCCCTGGGCAGAGGAAGCAGAAGGGGAAGGCTTTGCAGGAGGATGGCAGTAGCCTTCTCAGCCCAGCAGGGAGGCCATATCCCTGGCTGGCTTCACTCTTCTCTCCACATGGGTGGCGATCACCTGCTCCAACTTTCCACAGCGTCAGCTGGGACAGCAGGCCTCGCTCCTCCAGGGTTCCTGCAAGCGGGGCAATAGGCAGTGAGATGAGACTTCCTTCCTCTATCTGTGCACACCTGACCCACACCAGCCCCAGTATCCTCAGCAGAGCTGCCAGGACACAGGGCCAGTAGTATTGGGACAGTTCCATGGCCAGGTCCAGCCCTCAGTGCTCATGCAGAACACCTTGGACAGTCCCTTACCTGAGATTGTGTTCTCCAGGAAAAATGACAAGAAGCCAGTTAAGAAGACAGGCACCATGAGCAGGGAGAAGAACAGGAGGTCCAGAGACACCCAACCTGTAGGGACAGTGCTAGAATCAACCAGAGTATCTCAGGCTAGCAGTGGGAAATGGGCATGAACTGATGTGGCACATCCAGGGTTTGGAGAGGCATCTAGCTGCTGCTGTGAGCTGACCCAGCCTCCCAAGACATCAGAGGTGTGTGGGTCACCTCTGGGTCCAAGGCTTTGCCTTGCCTGAGGAATGTCTCTGCTACCTGTAGCCAGGTGAGCTGGAGGTATGCTGAACCACCGTGGCACCAAAAGCGCCATAAACATGGCAAAACCAACGATGAAGATGTTCCTCCCTGAGTTGATGTCCACGTACTGGAAGTAGGAAATCCCCATGCCCACAGCCACAGCATAGGTCACAGAGAGTAGCCCTCCTGCAAGGGGCATGAGTCAGGCAGCACTGGGCAGCCTGCGGGCACTGCAGTGCAGGGGAAGGGCAGGGTACCCACCATGAACTGCCAGCGGAATGCGGGTGAGGAGCTCTGCCAGCCTTGGCGACATGCCCAGCACCATGCATGCCACTGCGCTTATTTGCACAGAGAGGCGAGAGCCAACCTGGCAGAAAGAAGGGCAGAAAAGGAAGGAGAGAGTCATCCTGCACTCTGTCCCCACCATCCTTCCACACAAAATTGCCTTTCCCAGTGTTGACTCAGTGACAGCCTGGTCCTCCATACTGCCTGCTCCACTGCCTCTGCATCTCTTGTCAATCTTCCTAACAACACTCTGGGCATACCTGTGTGAGGCCAGTGGTGCAAGTGTTGGCAATGCTAGCAGCTGTCCCCCCTGGGGTGCCCAGCAGCCCTGCCAGGAGGCTTCCCAACCCTTCCATGCAAAGGCCCCGGTTGCAGGCATGGGGAGGCAGGATCGGGGCTCGCAGCAGCCTCCCACAGAGCACGTAGCAGCCCACCAAGTTCATGCTGCAGCCGATGGCCATGGCAATGCCCACTGCCAGCGTCCGGGGGGTGAACAGTGGCCACCTCCACTCACCTACAGCAAAGGAAGAAAGGTGATAGAGGCCCTAGCCAAAGACAGATAGATGGCTGCACTCAGTTCTGCTGCACCACACCTGCATAGGGGATGCGGACCCAAGGGGCATGTAAGGTGCTGTTGGCCCAGGACAGCCGTGCCAGTGAACCTGGGTTCGGTGATTTCCAGGGGATGTGGAGGTGGCTGAGGATGGCACAGATGATGCAGACGCCAGCAAATGGGAACAGTACCTGCAAGGCAGCAACGGGACCCTTAACAGGGGTCTCCTCTGCCTGCTCTAGCCAGCACTCCATCAGCTGTGTTTCAGACAGCAGGTCCCTGTCCTGTTGCCTCTCCCAAGGAGACATACTACATTTCCCCTTACACCTGCAGGGAGCATCCCAGGCGCTGCTGCTCTAGCATCCTTAAGTGCAGATTTCCTGCATTCCTTCAGCAGCACCCATGACCTGAGAGCTGCATCAGGACTTCTCAAACCTGCCTCTGCCCCCAGAACCCAGCTTTGCTCCAGGGCCACTGGGTCTCACCAAACCCAGAGAGGTTAGGTAGAAGCCCCTGTCCCTGGAAGCCCCCACACTGAAAAGCCAAAAGCCTGGAGAGAAACCTGGCTGCAGAAGGGGGCAGGGGCAGACAAGCCACGGTACCGAGAATGTGCGCAGGGTGGGCACAGATAGCTCTGTGGAGCACCCTCGAGCCTGCGGCAAGGCACAGAAGGGCAGGCGGCAGGACCCCAGGTGCTGGGAGAAGGTGACAGCAAGGAACATGAGCCTAGGAGACATAGCACAGGTCACTATGCAGCATCACAACGATAGGGTCCCAAATGTATACCGCGCACTGTGGGTATGTCCCATTCTGTCCCCGTGGTGAGAGGAAGCCCTGTGTGCTGCACAATAGCGTGGCCCTGGAGTCACGTACAGCAGTGCTACCCCCCAGCTAGTGGAGCAGAAGAAAGCAGCCTCCTTGTATGCGGACAGCCCAATGATGGAGAGGCTGGGAGCCAGGACCATGGGTCCACAGTGCCTGACTGCCCACCCACACAGACCGGACACTCCCAACACCAGCTGAAACAGCCCAGAGACCACCACAGCTCCAGAAACCTGTGGGATGAAAGGATGAGACTCATGGACAGGATACAAGAACAGCCCAACACCTTCCCTTGGCCATGCTCCCACCACTCCAGTAGCATCATTTGTTCTGCTCACCCCAAGGCCAGGGGAACATATGCACCCACAGTGCATCATGATTCCCATTGCCTTTGCACATCCCATTATATTCCCACTTTTCATGGCAATCCCCAGGAGGGCTGAAAAGGGGCCTGAGCATCAACCTGCTGATTGAGCAGGACTGAGACCCCCAGCCCAGGATCACCCACCTCTCGCAGCGAGGCAGCCCAGCTCCCTGCAACAGTGCAGTGTGGTGCATGGCACACACTGGCCACGGCTGTGCCTGGAAGGGAATGTTGGAGGGAGGTGATGCACATGGATGCTGGGCTCCTGGAGCTGAGTTGAACAGTATGCAGCACAGAGGCTGTTGCCTGAAGAAGTGCCAGTATTGCGTCATTTGTCTCCCCAGAGAGGTGACCAGATGTGTTTTGGGTGCACTTAGTGAAGTGCTGTGCACCATCACGAGAGGCCCTTGCTACCTCCCATCCCTACCCCATGTACCAGGCACCTTGTCACTGCTGCTCCCCTGGCACTGTCATGGCCCAGGCCCTGCAGGACACAGGCTCCAGGTCTGTGCTTACCGTTCCTGTCTATGCTGGCTCCAAGGGACAGGTGGGAGCTCAGCACTGTGGCAGGGACCAGGTACTCAAAGGATGGAATTTGGACCAGTGGCAACCTGGGGAAGGGGACAGCGAGGGTATGTGAGTGAGGAAAAGGGGGACAGAGCTGCTCCCAAAGCCCTATGAGGGGAGCAAGGAGTAAGAAGGGAAAATGAGGAAATGCCAAAGTGGCAGAAGATCACCTCATACCCCAACGCCCTAGCACATCCCAAGTGGCAGCACACAGGATGTTTGCCAGGCCACACACACAGCCCCTGGAAGGGCTGCAGGGAGCATAGACACCAGATGGTCTGCAAGAGCTGCTTATGCTGCTGGAGCAAGGCAGCAAGAAGTTAGAGGGAAAGCACAGCAAATGCTGGAGAGATGTGCAAGAGAGGAGGATGTAATGACAGGGAAGGGGACAGAGGGACAACCATGCAGGGATGCATGGCAAGATGTCATCCTTGTCTCCTTTCCCATCTCCAGCAGCCTGTCTTCCCACAGCCTAGGAAGGGCTTGTCATGCCTTGCCATGACATCACCATCCTCCTGGCAACAGCTGCATCCCCCCGTCCCACTTGCTCACCTGCTACCCAGGGTGGTCTGCAGCATCGTGGAGATGCCACAGGCAAAGAGGCTTTGTGCCAGTAGCTCACTGGTGGCCTTGGCATCGGGCAGCTCCTCAGGCAGGGTGGGCAGCAGGAGAAGATGGAAAATGCAGAGCAAGGAGGCCTGCACAGCCAGGTGCTGTGCGGGGAAGAGACGAGGTGGTCATGACTCCCTGCAACAGCCAGGGGTGCAACCTCCTATGCCCAGCGCCCCTCCAAGTGGGTGCAGCTCCAGGCAGAACCCACCACTCCTCTCCCACAACACCTTGGCCAGAGTCCCAGGCACCCTTTGCCTGGCCCAGTGTTACCCGTCTGCCACCTGAGGATCCCAGCCCTCTCCTCATCATCCCAGCTTTTTGGCAGTTCACTGTTGTCCCCCTTACTTGAAGGGCTAAGCAACAGCTCAGCATCCAGGAACATATCTTCTGTGGGGAGCAGGATGCAAACACAGAGCTTCTGGCACCAGGCACTCCACTGTGGCCCCTATTCATGCTGCTGCCTCCCTGTACCACTCCCAGCTTGTGGTGTGGAAGAGGTGGACTGGCTCCCACCTTCCCCCACCCCAAGGGCTCACCACAGCCCTTGCACAGCTGAACTTCCACCTTCTGCAGGAGCTGGTTCAGTGTTAGCCATTAACCTGAGTTGGTAAGTAACCTGCCCTTGGGGCCAGGAATGCAAGTGTGACCCCAGGTTGTCACCACATCGGCCAAGTGACAACAACCCATATCCAGGACACAGGACACTGTCATAGTGCCAGTTGCCCATGTCCCATCTCTGCCCCTTGTGCTACATAGTGCAGGGACTGGGTGACTCACAGCACAGATGCTCCAAGCAGGTGAAGATGTATGTGCCATCAGCATCCTCCAGCTCCAGTGTGCCCTGCTGGTACTTGTTCATACCCAGCACAGTATCTCTCTGATGTCCTGGTCTAGCCCTTCCTCACCACCAAGCCCTGAGGAGCTCATTCAAACCTGCACAGAACCTCTCCACTGCCCAAGTCTTGCCATTCCCCCATATGGATGCTGTGTCCACACCAGGAGAGCCTTCAACAGGTCTCTACCATATCCCAAGCTCCTAGGAGGAGGGGACCAAATGCTGCCATTAGACAAAGAAGCCAGGGACAAGAACTATCCACCTAGTTCAGAAGGCTCCCAAGGAAGCACAGACAGAGGATACTCATGTTTTTGTCACAGGGCAGAGGTGGCTGTGCCAGCAACAACTGCTATCCTGCCAAGGGTTGCCACTTAGGGCTCACTCATTAACTGGACAGACTTAGAAGAGTAAAGAACCAGGCATTCCACACATTCTAGAGGATAGGAAACCTCTTTCTGCCCACTGCCCCTGCCTTCCCCAGGCACCTCCTGTCACCAGAGAGCCTGGTCCCTCTTGAGTACTGCAGCCAGGCACACAGCAAGAACTACTTTTATTGGAAGAGATTTGCATCTACAAAAGAGTGAAAAACAAGTGTAAAATCCACAGTACAAAGAAGGAGCATCATGAGCTGGGCTGGTCAGCGAGACAAAGTGCCTTCTCCCCACCCCAAGGAGCAGTCAGGCACTGTTTACTTACAGACATAGACACCTGGGGTTTGGGATAGGGTCACAGAGCACCTCATTTTCTGAACACCCAACACAAGCAGAATAGGGAAACTCAGTCTTACCCACACCTCTTTACTTCTAAGCCTGATGAGGCACAGACACATTGGAGTCCCTTCTTGGTATGACCCCTGCACCTTCCAAGGAATGACCTGGCAGCCCCCAAGGGGAACTACTGCTGTACCTAGCCAGCTCAGGTTGCTTGCTCCCCACTCCTTCAACCTCCTCTCCTCTTGCCCAGGCACCCCATCCCCTTCTGGAGCACTCAGCCTCCTCACTGGCATCACTGCCTCAGCCCCTCTACCCTGCACACATAGCCCTGGCATCCTACATCCCACACACCACCTCTGCCTAGCAACACTAAGGTCCATCCAGTCACTATAGGAACAGGTACAACAGCCTTCTTCCCTTAGTACTCCAGCCCAAGGGCACCCAGTTTCTACCCTCCAGTCAGTAGGCACCCACCCCCACCCCAGCACACCAAAAGCCATCCCAAATCTGCCCCAAAGTCATTCCAGTAGCCACAAAATTGAAGAACACCCCTGTCCTGGGTGAGAGAGGAATACAAATGCTGGTTTCAAAGTAATGCAGAAACCTCCAGCCTCATACAGTCCAAGGAGATCAAGGGTCCCAGAAGTGCAAGGAAGTGAGCTGTGCCACACAAGGAGGGAAGGAAAGAGGCTGCTGTCCCATGCTCCTAACTGGGAAAAATTAAGCTCTTGATTCTGCTGAGATCCATGGCAGTGTGCAAGGAGCACTGCCTCAGCCCCAGGGGGTCCAGCCACTCCTTGCGGCTAGGGGTTGCATCCCACGTGGGGCCTGCACTGGAGGAACAGGCATGGCAGTGTAGCGCCGGAGGAGCTGGAAGCACGGCGAGTCCGAAGGATCCAGACTGGCCGGCAGCTGCGACAGGGCCGGTATGGTTCGATCTCTCACAGGCAGTGGGTACTCTCCGGAAGGGACCATGTGGGGGGCTCCTGTGTTGGGCTAGATCAGGTGGCTTCGGGTAAGACAGAGCTGTCATCACGCTGCCCCATAGGTATAGTGCAGTCACCATGACATCCCCATGCCGCCGCTCCTCCGTTGGCTCGTTCTCCCTCAGGCAACAGGTGCTACTGTTGGCTGGGGACATGTCAGGCAGCTTGGGCTGCACCTGGTCAGGGGATGGGGCTGGCTGGGCATCCAGCTGGCAGCTGCCCTCCTCAGGGAACAGCACAGGCTGGTGGGCTGCAGGGCTGCCGTTCCTCATGCACATAGACTGCTGCACCACAGTGACGGAGGCGAAGACAGCAGCAAAGCCAGTCAGGTACACCACACCCAGGAGGCAGGCCAGCTGCGGAGAAGCCACTGGTTAGCCCAGACCCCCCCCACCAGCACCCCACGGCCATCCACAACCCAGCACGGCCACGCATTAACCCAGTGGCTGTGATGGCAAATGGCAGCAACGTGGCTGGATGCCAAGGAGCAAGCAGCCATGTTGCTCATAAGTGAGGTGACACACAGCCTAAACAGCACAAAACAAAACAGGAACCTAACAGTTTCTGTTTAAATCCCCAACCAGCACCCAGTTCCTTTCATGCCTCCACCATGACCTCAGATCATGATTCGTGGAGCTGTGGATCAGTATAGGGCACAGACTAAACCAGCACTAGGCTGCAGTGCCTCAGGCAGCACAGCTACAAATCAGCATCTTCTGGATTCTGACAGCTTCCCTTTCCAACAGGAAACAAATTAAGCTACAATATGCTGCTCCCAGTGAAAAAGTGCCCCAAACCTATGGTCCACTGGGGCCCATGTTCTTGCTAGCAACTAGTGGCCCCCATCCTTACCTTTACCACTTGCTGGTAGAATTGGGCCAGCACATGCTGCCACACAGACTGCTCCATGAGAACACACAGATCTGTGTAGGTAAACCAGCCACGCCACATGCCCTGCTTTTCTGCCACACTGCAGGGAAAACAAAACAAAACAAAAAAAAAAAAAACAAACAAACAAACAAAACCAAACCCAACACAAAAACAAAACGAGAAAAGGAATAGTGGTTGTGGCATGGACCTTCCTGATCAAGCTTCAGCAAAGGTAGGCTTGGAGAAGGCACTGCTCAAGGTCTGCAGAAGGGAGCTGCAGAACCTAGCAAAGGCTGCAGGTACCCCAGCCTCTTATTTCACTGCAGCAGGGCTAGCTCTGAGCAGAGTCAGAGCCAGGGCTGCACAGCAGATGAAAGGCTCACCCCCATCCCACACACCTACCGTCCTTCCAGCCAGCTCAGCACTTCAAACAGCTCACGAGGATCTGTGTAGAGACTCCAGTCCTGTGGGGACAGTAGAGAAAGGTCAGTGCAGGCCACCCAGGACCAAGACACATTCTCCTTGACAGAATTATGTGGGGAGAAAAAAAAACCCCAAACAACCAAAAAACCCCAACCCACAAACATCAACAAACACACAACCAAACAACCAAAGACAACAAAAAAACCCACAAACCAGAAATCCAGACTCACCCCAGAACTTTCTTCCCCCCCAACTCTGAAATAGTTGCCCACAGTGATGGCTTTACTTACGATGGCACTCAGGAAGTTCATCTCCAGTGTGTTCATGGTCTGGACATCCACCTTTCCTGCTGCTCCCCACTCATCGTTGAAGACTTCCTCCTCCTCACCCTCATCATATAGGTACTTACTAGCAACCATCTAAAAAAGCACAAAGGACAGGACCTCAGTGTTCCCTGCACCCTTCCAGGACTCTCTCCAAATCCCAGACCACACTACTTACCATGGAGATAAGGAAGAGGTCTGAAGATGAAATCTGCTGGAGGTATTCAGGGTTCCGGTGCCGGAGTCTCTCAATGTAAACCAGTGCCAGCATCATGGAGCAGGGTGAGATGCAAGCTTCCCTGCAGGACAGGTCAAGGACCAACATAAATGTTATCTACATGCTCTAAACGTGCCAGTCACCATGACACAACTTGTCTTCTCCCTCCCCACATAGGTCGTGTGGAGAGGTTTAATAGACAGTTCGATATGTCCCTGCTGCCTGTCCTGAGCTGCAGCAAGAGGAAGTTCAGGAGATGCAGGGCAGAGAGCAGAAAGCCCAGGCTCCTGCCCTCAGGGACGGCTAGCTCCAAATGGAGCAACCCTGCCTGCACCCAGGCACACTGAGAGGGCTTGGCTGCCAAGAGCTGGCCTAGGGTTCAGAACAGGCTACTCAGAGAGCTACAGATTCAGACAGTACAGTCTCCTAGCAACAAGAGCACCCCAGAATAGAGCAAAACTGAAGCAGGTCTGGCTGTGTCAGGAAGCCACTGTCCCTGCTAGCCTTGCTACCTGCCACCTGCCCCCAGCTCCTCTTGGACACTAATCAGGCCTAAGTACAAAGCTAGTGCTAGTTCAGGGGATGGAAATGAGAAAACACAGGACATGAAAAGGTAAGATTTGCTTCTTACCGAGATACGTGAGACACATACTTCTTCTGGAGTCTGCGGATAGGGCTGGGAGCCACTTGCTGCAGCAACTCCACAGCAATATCTAGGGGAAAAAAGCAGCAAAAGAGTTTAGTCCCATCTGGCACAGTGCACCCCCATCGGTCCTCTTCTCTCTTGAATCTTAGTGTTTGCTTAGCATCTCAAGTTTAATTTAAACTATGAGGGCAGAACAGGTCTTAACAGAAGTGAAAGATGAGTGAGGAACAAATAAAATAGGCAGGACAGCCAGACCAAAGCAGGAAGAGGATGCGAATGTCCAAGGCCTAGTGGCAGTGCCAGATCCAGCTCAGCATGTCTGCGTCACAGGGAGTTACCAGCAATCAGCTGCAGGAAGAGGCTAACACACTCTCATCACCCCACAGGACCTCAGGCTGCTCTGTCAGAGGCTCTGTAGAATCCAGCACCAGCATCTCATCTTCCCAGTCCTTCATTCCCCTCCAACCAGCATCCTAGTCCTCCAGAGTTCATCAGTGCCAACCAGCTTTCCCACTGTCCTCAAGATGAAGACAACATATCCCTGCAAGCAGGAGCCTGAAGGCAGTGAAAGGGTATGGAAGCAGCAATATGGTACAACTGCAGCTCATCTCAGCCTCTTTCCCCTGTGCTTACTCTTTTCTCTCAGCGTTCAAGCACTGAAAAGGCCAGAGACTGAGGGATGCTGGCAGATGGCTTCAGTGGCTTCTGTCTCACTTCTCAACATGATAGGACCAGCTGGGAGCATCCCAAACAGCACTAGGGTCTAATGCTTTGCAAGAAGCATTTGAGAGGCAATTCAGCTCTATTTTGCTGCAGTCCTTGGCTGATAGATGAGAGCAGAGCTCATCCCAGCAGCCTTGTGTTTCCAGCAGAAGTGTCGCCACACAACTTCTATTCTCTCCACATCTCTTTTCCATCTCTCCAGCAATTAAGAGAATGGCTGCGGCCCATATTTGCCCAAGAGCAGCCAGTAAGCTCAGAAACACCCTGCTCTAAGGGACCCCTCCAGTGATCGTTCCAGCCACACTACTGCTAGGATCCATAGCCAGGCAGAGACAGCTCCAGACACCCCTTGGCAGTTCGCAGCCTTTCACTCTGCTTCTGCTCTTTCTGCCCTGCTTGGTCACCCCTGTATCACGCCAGATAAGAGAGGCAGTGGCAATGCTTTGAGTGATTGAAAGTACATGAGGCCATTCAGGTTCTGTCCCAAAGTGAAACGTGATTCTTCAGACCATAAGTCCAAGCCTGTCCTGTGCCAGAGGGAACAGAGAGCAGCTCATTGCTGTCCCCATATTGCAGCCATAGCACACTGTGGGTGGTTATAGTTGTTCTTTTCTGGAAGGAACAAATTCACTTTTCAATGTCTCTCCTCAGCCAACTCTGTACTGCCTCCTGCAACAGTCTCCCAATGCCAAAGACCATTTCCTGTCTTCGTGCTACTCTAAATTCTCCCGAACACTGCCTCTATCTTGTCTGAAGAGCAGCACCATAAACTCACAACTTAGCACGTTAGCAATGGCACATCTGTACCAAGCAGATGCCATAGCCCTAGGTTCTGTGGTTTTGACAGCAACTGACAGCAGCTGGTGAAGGAAGGATGTAAGAGCAGATAAGACCAGAGAGATATTCTCTTCATGAGATGCTAGAGTAAAGGCATTTGCTGGGTGTGAAGCAGTTTTTACAGTTAACTAGTAGTCTTCAACAGAGTCTCCTACCATGAACATGCCCTTTGAACTTGGAACACTGGCAATATCCTGTAGAACAGTCCCGTCTCGCACCTGGGTGTGATGCCAGTCCCAAAGATGAGCCACACGCCTACCTCACACTGCCCGTGTCAGAACTCATGACTCCCAGATATGGCCATGCAGCTGGCTGCTCTGCCTGGCCCTGCTGTCACCATGTGCCCAGCATTCCCCTCCTTGCTGAGGTACACCACGCACAGCCTCTTGGGAGACTTCAGATCATTTCCTCAAATCTTTCCCAAGAGTTCTGAATGCAAACATGCTTCTCCACTTGCTCAGCGTCCTCTGCATGCTGTACAAGCATTCAGCTAATGGAAACACTAACATGACCACAATGTGAAGGCCTTCTAGCAAACCACTGCTTGCCCTTGACCACTCCCCTCCACTGTCACCTGCACCAACTCCTTGGCCTCATCCCAACTGCATGTTCTTTCTTCCCCACACACTGCTGAATCAACAGAAAAAAAAGAGGATGTGATTCAGACAAACATACAGCAGGAATGTTTTCCCTTGGTGCTCAAACTACAAGTTAAACAAGCTCCCCAGTGCTTTGCAGGGAACAAGAAGTTGTCCAAGACACATCTCATCAGGGACATGGCTAAAGCCTTCACTGCCAAGGAATTCTCTTGCAATCTAAAGGACTCTGCACACCAGCGAGATGCCAAAAACACCGTAGTGGGCCAGACAGAGCAATAAAGCAGAGAGCAGGAGCCACAAGGCTCTGGCACCCTGCCTGCCATGCAGAGCGAGGGAGGCTGGGTGGGGGTGGGATTTGGCACTGAGGAGGGAACAGGTGACCTGTTGGTCTCAGCCCCTCGGCTACTTCCAGCCCCTTGACTCAGCATTCCCATCTGGAGGTTCAGAACCCACCTGCCACGGGGCTGGAGAGATTGTCCAAGCTGCAGTCTTTATCCCAGCCATAATAGAGCCGCTTCCGCACCCTCTCGCTCAGCTTCTGGTGCCTGGGCAGGAACTGCGGGCAGACAGCAGGGACGTAAGAAATCGCCCCGAGTGCTCCCTACGCCAGGCTCTCTACCCCAATCACGCCAAGGCGTACGACGGGCCCGACATGGCCCCCAGCAGCTCAGCCGGAGGCTCGGCTGTACGGTCGCACGGAGTCTCTAGGGCCAGGGACGATGCGGAGAGATATACGGCCGTGTTCTTTGGAGGTGCAGGCCCGGGGACACCGGGGTCACCCGCACACCACCGGGGGATCCCGGGAAGACTCACTGTGAACTCCTGGAAGCCGCTGAGTGAGAATGTGCCCTCCTCATCCAGCAGCAGCCCGTCCAGCTCCATCCCTCCTGCTCGCACCCAAGATAGGGGCTACCGGGTCCCGTCCGGTAACCGACAGGTGCCGGTCCTTCTCTGGGTTGCTAGGCTGCTGCACGGCCGGGTCCAACGACCGACGCGCAAGTCACAGCAACCGCTCCCAGGCGGAGCCCTGCCTCTCGCCTTCTTCTTCCGGTGCAAGGAGCGACACTCCGCGCTCACTGGCCGCATGCGCAGCCGGTCCCCTCACCCCCCCCCCCCCCTCGCCGCGGGGCGGGCTGCTCATGCGCGCGGCGCCAGTGGCCGCCGGTC
>VWYK01094856.1:274311-302397 GCA_013399775.1 Semnornis frantzii
GGGCGGGATGCTGTCGGGATGCTGCCTGGCTAGCTCTTGGCGGGGGCCGTTTGTGAGCCTTTGGGGTCGAGGGCGGTCCCCTCCAGGCTGCCTATGGTCTGCGTTTGTTCGGCAAAGCGGAGGGCAGCTGCGCCCGCGCCACCGGTGGATGCGCTTGACCGGGAGCAGCCGCGCTGTTTTCCTCCGACAAGCATCAACAGGCCCCTCCCCGAGGGGAAAAAGTGCCAAGAGTTCGGGCAGGATTTGCCCCGCGATAACAAAATGCAGCTGGGCCCTAACTGAAGGCTCGTCCAGGCACGTTCCTGTTTAATTTTTGCATCCGTACTTTATCGGTTCGCTTCACGCCGTCATCGCGGCCGGTAAGCCCTGTGGCCTCCTGCAGCGGCTGGCTGCAGTGTGGCGTTTGATTTAAGCCCTTCTGCTTGTTAATCTTTGCTGGAGGGAACTAGTGCTTCGCGGGAAGGCCAGGGCAGCTCGATTGGGGTGCGAATGTGTTCCCGGGCTTTGCCTTCCTTTTCCCGCTGGCCCTCGGGTAGGGAGGACAACGGTAGGAGCCGGAGGGTGAGTGGCAGAGCCCAGCTGCGGAGCGGAATGGGAAGCATCCTGTTTGTTTGTGTAAACAGTGAGCCAGTGTCACTGGCAAAAACACTCTCACCCAGCAGCTTTCCCAGCAGAAAAGGTCAGAATTGGCCAAGGAAAGAGTTAAAGGTTGACAGAAGATGAAATAGGAAAGTACAGGCTGAAGTCAGAGAAGAGGAAAGCATGTGAGTAAACACACCTTTGAAAGTCACCACGAAGAGCTTGCTTACCTTCTGTTCCCTCATCCATACAATTATCAGAGGTATAAGTGGTAGCTGGGTACTTAATTGGTTTTGGACGTCTCTACCAGCTATGAAAGCCTGAAAAGAAAGCTTTGAAGTTAGTGGGAGGGGGAGAGGTGCACCATGATAGGACTGGTGTGATCGCTAAGGACCTGTTCATGCAAAGGGGGAGAAGAGCAACGAACGCTTAGAATGTGGGACAGCAGAGAGATTTAAATATCATGGAGGAGGAATTCTTTATAGTCCTATGGAGAATTCAACCAGTATCCTTCAACTGCAATCTATAAATGAGACAGAATTGGAGGAAATTCTTCCAAATCTGGTGTGTTAATCTACAGAATTGTTTCATGTGAAGGGATAAAAATGTTGCCATTACATGTCCTGTAAGCCCATGGAAAGCATGTGGCTTTTGTTCTGTGCTGCCCAGTGAGGAAGATCTCACTCCCAAGTCCTCTACCTGTGACTGCCACTCAGCAGGAAGTGCAGCCCTTCCCTGTGCTGCACAATGAGATGCTCTCCAACTCCAATTATTGGTACATTTAAGATTAGTTATTTGTCGGCAAATAAATGCTGAAAAGCAATGAGATGAAATAGCAGGCAACTCTTTTTGGAAAGGAGCCTTCACAAAAGGGGTGAGTGAGGAGCTGATGCTCTTGCATGCAGCAGAGGAGGAATGCAGACGGCCGGTGCTGGCACAAGGCCACCTTGGGACCTTTGTTGTTCAGTCTGTGGAGTGGGGAGATAAATTCTTTGGTGGGATTGTGTGACTATGTGTGAGCTGGTATTTGGCTTAAGCCAGTGTGTTGATGAAGGGCATGAAAGGTTTCATGATAGAGTCAAATGACCAACTAAGCTGTCTAAGCACTAGTCTCTGATTAAAGGGGGAGAGGTATATTGTAAAAGAACGAGCATCTAGAAGCAGGTGCAGTATGTGCTTTGGTGCTACCTGTGAGTAATGCCAGACCTTGTGATGACAAATTAGACGTCATCAAAGTCTAAAGTCAAAACTTTGAGCAAACAGGCTGATTCTGAACCAGTCTGCTACAGCAATCAGGATTTATGTTATCCAGAGCCTCTACCTCTAGGATTGGGAAGGACTTGCACCCATACAAAGGAGTATTAGCTTTGTTTTGCTCCTGGAGGAGGAGCTCAGGAGCAACGGAAGAGCGCACTGGAAAATGGCAGGTGGTCATCTGTCTGATGTTGGGCAAAGGTGCTGCTTGAGAATGTGCTGTGGAGGAATGGGTGTCTGTGGAGTATAATGATTGCTGCAGTGGCCAGTGCCAGCCAGATGTTTCTGCTCTGCTATGCTCCGTGTGCTCACCAAAAGAGTAAATAGTTGCCTTTCTCTTATCTAACACTTTCTTGTTTGATTTCTAGGTTGTTTTCCTCCACCTCCCTGAGACCCCTCTTTATCCTCAGCATGTCGCTTCTTGGCATCCTCTTGCTGGAGAGGTGGAAGCCCAGGTTCCTGTTTGATTTCTCAGGTATGTGATGAGTAGCACTGTAGCAAGTGACATAGTTCACTGCTGGGCTGTGACCACAGCTAGTCCTTTGCTGGTTGTCACTTGAGTCATGTATGCCCCATTCCCACTGTGACTGAAGGCTTTGGTACTGGTTCTGCCTCTTGCATATTAATCATAGAATCAACCAGGTTGTAAGAGACCTCTAAGATCATCCAGTCCAACCTATCACCCAGCCAAAGCCGATCTGCTAGACCATGGCACTAAGTGCCTCATCCAGTCTTTTCTTGACCCCCTCCAGGGACAGTGACTCCACCACCTCCCTGGGCAGCCCATTCCAATGACAAATCACTCTCTCTGTGAAGAATATCCTCCTAATATCCAGCCTATACCTCCCCTGGCACAACTTGAGACTGTGTCCCCTCATTCTGTTGCTGGTTGCCTGGGAGAAGAGACCAACCCTCACCTGGCTACAACCTCCTTTCAGGTTGTTGTAGACAGAAATGAAGTAACCCCTGAGCCTCCTCCTCTTTTCCAGGCTAAACAATGCCAGCTTCCTCAGCCTCTCCTCATAGGGCTGTGCTCCAGGCCCCTCACCAGCTTCATCATCCTTCTCTGGACATGTTCCAGTACCTCAGCAACTCTCTTGAATTGAGGGGCCCAGAACTGGACACAGTACTCAAGGTGTGGCCTGACCAGTGCTGAGTACAGGGGAAGTATAACTTCCTTGTCCTACTGACCACACTGTTCTTGATACAGACCAGGATGCCATTGGCTTTCCTGGCCACCTGCGCACACTGCTGGCTCATGTTCAGCTACTATCTACCAGTTCCCACAGGTTCCTTTCTGCCTGACTGCTCTCCAGCCACTCTATCCCNAACAGGACTGGGCCCAGCACTGATCCCTGGGGGACACCACTAGTGACTGGCTGCCAACTGGATGTGGCACCATTCACTACCACTCTCTGGGCCCAGCTCTCCAGCCAGTTCTTGACTCATATCAGAGTGAAACTGTCCAAGCCACGAGCTGCCAGCTTTGCCAGGAGCTTGTTGTGGCAGACAGTGTCAAAGGCTTTGCTGAAGTCCAGGTAGACTACATCCACAGCCTTCCCCGCATTCACCAGGAGGGTAACCTGATCATAGAAGGAGATCAGATTGGTCAGGCAGGACCTGCCCTTCCTAAACCCATGCTGCTTGGGCCTGATCCTTTGGCCATCCTGTAGGTGCTTTGTGATGGCACTCAAGATGACCTGTTCCATAACCTCAGGTCAGGATGACAGGTCTGTAATTTCCTAGTTCCTCTTTCCAGCCCTTCTTGTGGATGGGCATCACATTGGCCAACTTCCAGTCTTCAGGGACCTCCCCAGTAAGCCAGGACTGTTTATAAATGATGGGGAGCAGCTTTATGTCAGTGTATATCCTAACACTCTGGACACAGGGAGAATTGCTGTTTTGAGTGACTAGGAGCCCAGCTAGCTTGTCAGGGAGGCTGGTGGCA
Organism: Semnornis frantzii; assembly: GCA_013399775.1. Taxonomy (NCBI): domain Eukaryota; kingdom Metazoa; phylum Chordata; class Aves; order Piciformes; family Ramphastidae; genus Semnornis; species Semnornis frantzii. Next base: position 278,093 of record VWYK01094856.1, read on the forward strand.
GGGATGATGCAGTGTTTCTGCTGTGTCCTTTCTACCCTGCAAGATGTCACAGTGAAGAGATCATTTCAGGTCTGAGCACATATAGCCAGCTGAGCTGGGGTACAGAAGCGAGGAGGTCAAAGTGTGTTGGTTTTAATTAAGTGCAACATGGACTGCTGTCCTGAAAGAAGTGGAGCAGAGCCACTTCTCGCAACAGGTGGCAGACTGGATGATGGTGTCTGACAGTAGGGACAGTTAGTGTTTTGTACTTGTACTGAACAGCATCTGGTCTCCAGCTAATTGGTGAGTCTGATCACTTGGCTTATGTCTCCCATTTACTGACATTTTCCAGCATTAAACAGAGAAGCAACAAGAGGTGTAGCCTCAACAGTGCTAGACATGGATGGGCTGCTGTCTGCTTAGTGTGCCTCCTTCACTGAAATTTATCAAGTGACTGTATCCAGACCTGCCTACTGCATCTAGTGCTGCTGTTCAGAGGCTGATCAGGCCCTCCATCCTTCCCCCTCCCTGCTCTAGAGAGGGTTTTTGAATGAAAGCCCCTCTATATGTGTGTTTGTAAGGTGCCTTTTATTTGACCTAGAAGAGTACTGACTTAAAGGGTGCTTTCACAGAAGTCTTGATAAGATTAGATGTATTTCAGCTGTACTCTTGAAACTGTTTGCTTTGTGTGGTTCAGGTAACTAGGCAGCCAAACTGGAGTGACCAATTTAATTTCCTGCTTATTCACATTGGATTTTTAAGGGGATAGTTTAAAGCCAACCCAAAACATTTCACTTGAAACATGTCCAGAAATGCAAAAGCCTGATGTCCCTTGCAGAATGGTATCATTGAGGCATGTGAGGGTAGAATTTGCTCCAGCAAGCAGCAGGCCTGTCAAAGTTGTATTATCCCAGAAGAAACAGGAAATCTGTACTAAAATTAGGTTACATAAGGCAAAGTGGTAAGGAGCAAAAAACCAAACAAACAAAAACCCAAAGCAAGCAAAAAACACCACCCAAACAAACAAACAAGCCCAGCCCACAACACACCAGGGGTTAGGCTAATCATGTGTTACCAGGTGTGCAAGAAATCAGTTCCCATCCTGCTGAGTGGTGTTCTTCCCCATAATTCACTCCTTCCTGCTTTTCTGCTCCTGATAGCAAAGTAAAGAACAGCTTTCAGATGTGCTAGTAAGATCACAGCCCTGATTTTGACATGTTCCACTGGATCCTGTTTCCTCACCTTCAACTGAGGAAGGAGCAGTGCTCTGCATTCCTGAGGGGCCTCCTGTTGGCACTGCTGAATACTTAGGGGTTCTTGTGCGGTTCTCGCTTGCTGCTGAAGCGGAGCTGCAGCTTTGTGGCTTTCCTCCTCAGTTTCCTGTGAGCCTTTCCAGGAGCTTCTGGAATTAGGTCAGTACCACACCTTCATGAGTCGGCACATATATACACAAACTGCTTGTGGCAGTTCTCTGTGTCTCAGGTGACTGCTTGTAACCTCATCTCTGAAGGAATGCTAAAACTAAAACCTCAGCGTGTGTTTTGTAGTTATGCACTGTGATCAGGGACACATTAACAGCAGGGAGATGCACAACATTTTTGGGTTCTGTCAAAAGGGACTGCATATTTTCAGCACCAGTGCAGGGTATTTTCTCTATTTGTAACCACCTCTATGCAGAGTTCCACTTAAATGTTTCTTCACGACTTAGGAACCATCTTAACTTTCTACTGGAGTGAGTAGGGAATAAGAATGTTTTCTGTACCGTTGTTTGACAGCTGTGTTTAGGATCAGTGTGGGAGAACATAGCATGGAAGAGCTTTAGCAAAGCCTGCATTGCAATTGAATGCTTCTACTCCTTAAAAAGGGCCCCTGCTTTCAAGCTAGAGTTCACACACAGATGAAGAATGCCTCTTGAGGAAGTGTTGAAAACCTTTAAGAGCCAAGGAATCCATCAGCGATAATTCGTCAGTACCAACATGTAACCTAAACTCCTGCATGGCTAACTGGTCTCCCAGAAGAGCCTGATGTATGTCAAGTGGTTTTTATTAATCCACAATCTGGTGTGAAACGCTGACAGCAAGATTTCAGCCAGTTATTGATGATCTGAGTTCAACCGGGAGTGTCTTCCTTGTCACCTTCATTGTATCAGTGCTAGACAGTGTGGTAACCCAGGTTAGAATTAAGCCTTACCTAAGTTAATGTGTCCCATCAGAAATGTTCTAGGTTTTTTGTGGTTGTGCTGTTCCTCCAAAAGGTATTAGACTCCAGTGCTTTGAGATGGACAGTAGGCAAACTGCTTTGCTATGGGAAGGAACACACAGTTGATTTTAAAGACAGCTTATGTTTGCCAATTAGTTGAAGTAATGCAAACTCTCTGCGGCTTGCTGAAATGTTCTGCAGGTCCCCAAAGTGTCACCAAAACCTTCAGAAGCAATTGAGGAGAATTGTTTCACTCCCTCTGCTGGCACGTTTTGGATGGCTTGGGTTACTGCAGCCAGTCAGAGTGGTGAGGTTCCTGTGTCATCCTGCTTAGCATGCTGCTGGCACATCTGTCCCACAGAGTACAACAAGCATCCCAACACCTTATTTGGTAGCTGGTACAACCAGTATAGCCATCCACCACAGGTGGGCCTGTGCCAAATGTGGTATATTTGATGATTTAATGCAGGTGTTAGGTGAGACTTTGGGATACTGCTGGATTCCTGCATGCTGCCATTAAGCAGCTTTAGATTTCTGAGCACAACAAAACACGGCAATGGTGGTCGTGTGAGGAAAACAGCCACCCCATGGGAGTGGAGCTGCCTCTGTAATACTCACTTTCCACCCTGAGCTCCCTTTGTGAGTGGTGTCTGCAAGCTCCCAGGCCACCCTACCCAACAGGCACGGGGAGGGGAGCAAAGCAAATGGACAGCCCACACTGAGAGCAGTCGACTCCTCTTGTCAGGCCCAATTGCTGGAAATCTGGGTCACACTCTCAAAGAATCACCTCCTCCTCTGGGTGAGTGGCCTCCCACTCTGCTGCCTGCATGAGCTGGTGTGGTGCCTGCAGTCAGAGGAGGAGTCTCATGTGCTGGTCCCCATGTCCTGTGTCTTGGGAGAATGGTGGCATGGCAGCTACAAGCAGTTGCTCTCTTCTGAAGCTTGAACTGGTGTCTGAAGTCTCACTGGGTGTTGGCAGTGATGGACGTTGGCCTTTTCTGTGTATTTCACAGAAGTGTGTATTGCTACTGATGACTCCAGGGAGGATCCAAACTCGATTTTGCTCATTATGTGTTTTTCAGCCCATTTTTAATAAATAGACCAGAGTTTGGACATAAACTCCCTTCCTTTATTTTAGTCCTGTTAATGTAAAATGGGGGAGACAAGGTCCCACTGATTTTTAGAACCTCTTGGACCAAGTTTGCTGTTGGCCAGACAGCATCAAAGGTGTATCTGTCCCTACCACCTTTAGGGCACTAGGCTGACAGGGAGAGAAGGGTAGACCTCAAGAAGCCTTTACAGCATGATCATGGTGTGTTCAAGACAGAAATATAAAGACTCTGCTGCTGCAAAAACTTTATTTGAGCCTTGTACATTCTCAGATGCTAGTCAGCTAGGTAGAATATCCAAATTTATGGGCAGTCAGGCTCACGAGTTCCAGTTGTTACAGAAGTATCGCAGGTGTATTTTCTTCCTCGGTGTATCTAAAGATAGAGTATAATTATATGTGACCTCTGCCATTGAAACACCACTCCTTCCTTCAGTGCTGCATGGAGTGAGCAAGTCTCTTTTGATTATGACTGGGTTGGGTGCAGAGAGGTATGGGAGAAACTTTCCTTTGGTTTTATCCAGACTGCCACACCTTAGGAGTGTAGTTACAACTGTGCCTGGCACAAAGAGCTGTCAGGGGATTTAAAAGAGCCCTAAAATTACATAGTTACACACAAGCCTGGTATTGGTTACTTCATTCTGTGGGAAAAGATAGCGACAGAAGAGGCATCTCTGGCAGTTGTACACACCACCCTGCCAGAGACTATGGTTTGGACTAATCATTGGGAAATACATCTCAGATGTGTGAGTACCACGTTGAGCTCTGAGGTGGAAGCTGAAGCTTTGCGCAGCTCAGGAAACTTGCTGGCAGTCTTCTGTGAATGACAGGGATTAGTCGACTGCCCTGGGCATGGCATTGGCCAGATGTGTGGGACACTGGGGCAAGCTGTGCGAGCCCTGCAGCAGAGAGCCCATGTGCTAGCAGCAGGGTGCACCTCAGATACCAGTGTCGTGCCACGTGTTTGTCCATGCAGATTGTGAGGTGTGGTGGGGCACCTTGATACTGGGCTCCGGATGCTCCAAGTCTCCAAGCACACTTCACTAAAGCCTGCACAGCTCTGTCTCCAAGCCAGTGGCTTCTGCTTGTGTGAGAGCATGAAGAAGGTCCCCAGAGTGCATCCCTAGCACTGGGATGATACATCTGCAGCTCTGCTGTGTTCAAGTGGTAAAAATGTTGGATTGTATTTTTCACTTGGCTGACTAATCTGCTGTGTTCTCTCTACAGCACAGCCATCAGAGGAGCCGGGAGGGGAGAGGTAAGCTCACTGGCGTGTTCCTTGGTGAGAAGGAAGAGCGGGGAAGCCTTAATTTACTGTGGTGAACTTGTCCACCCTTTTTGCTGCTATCAGTAGACTGCATGGCTCCTGCTGTGAAATGTTGTTAGTGGCTTCTCCTGTCCTAGAAGCTGTTTATCAGGAGCCACAGTTTCAGACTCTGGGAAAACCTAGTGTTATTTCAGTAGCAGTAAAGCTCAAATGCTTCTGATGTTAGTAACTCTCAGATTTCCTCCTTGGATCTGTCCTGGGCTATTTTAAGAATTCTCTAGAGAGAAGGGAAATCCCCAAGACTGGCTCTTGCAGGGTGTATGTGCTGTCTGTGCTGGCATGGCTTGCATCCCATGCTTGGCCATGGTTAGAGGTCTTAGCAGCACACCCTGGTTATCTTGGACTTGGTGCCAGAGAAGGCCATGTAACTGGTTCCACCTCTAGTGCTTCTGTCTGTGTGGCTTTGAGTATTGGGCTTGCGGCATGGGGATGCTATGTTAGTGTCTGCTGCTGCTTGGCTCTCTTCCTGATTAAAGGAAAAAAGTATCTCTAAATCAGGTATCTTCCATAGTTCAATTGAAGATGCAGACAGCATTTGGTAGGCATCTCAGTGCAGTTGTTCCTCCACCCAACAAAACAGACCATGTTCAAAGATCATCTTCTTGCTCTTGTCTGTCTCTAGCGAGGGGATGACTTCAGGGGCACAACCTCACCTGCTCAGTGTCCCTGAGCTGTGCCACTGTCTGGCAGAAAGTTGGGTCACCTTCAGGCTGTACCTGCAGGAACTGCTGCAGTACAAGAGGCAAAATCCTGCCAAGGTAAGCTGGAGATACCTACTCTTCTGTGCAGGGCTTTTCTTTCCATTACTAGTGACTTAGGAGATGGAAGAATGCAAAATGAGTATTTTTACAATTGCTGTCCCTGTTTAACACTTGCTGTTCATTCTTTTCAGACTTTGTGCCATGGGAGGCTTAAATAATGAATAACTGGCTTCCAGTATAGGTGAACTGGAGCTGAACTTAACCCCTCTGTGAATGGCTAACTATATTTAGTTTTAGCATGCAAAGAAAGCTCTTAGATTAGGAGTGGGGAGACAAAGGAGCCTACAGTCTCTGCCCCTTCCATAGGCTCCATTCCTAAGCTGGTCCTACCTATTTTGCTAGCCAGGATTGTAGCTAACTAAGTGCAAATGCAGCAGTGTTTCTGAGTGCATGGAAACTTGTCATTTACCATGTTCTGATGACTCTGATCTGAGTTCTTTGGAAAGGATTTGTAGACAGTTGTTGCCTTAGCTTCACAAAAAGTAGGCCAGAGCAGGCACCGAGGTTGCATCGGGCTCAGTGAGAGTCTAGTGTGCTGAAAGGAGTGGCTTTCTATCACTGCTGGTTACTCCTCTTACGCTAAAACACTGTCCCATCTACAGGGAGTGCAAAACCAGGACCAAGACACATATGAAGTGTGAATTCACTGGGAGCAAAGCCCTTAGAGCACTCTAGCTTTTGTAGACCTTTTTCATTCCATTATGAATGAAACTTCTCATTGTTGGGTTTGGTCTATCTGAACCCATGCCCTGGCTACCACCTCTCCCCAAGAGAATGCGGGACATACTGCACTGTTATACTTCGTACTTTATCCAGAAGAGGAAGCTCCTTGTCTCTGATGCTTACAGCTTAATCCAACCAAGCTGTCTGAGTATCAGTTGTCAGCATCTGAGTGTGCTCAGTGCAAAGGCAGTATGGTGACCTTGTTAGGAGCATCCCTCATTTTGTTCTAACGGGGTTTCCTGCATGGGTCGCATAGATGTCTCTGCCTCTTGTCACTTCTGTTTGTTCCTTTCTCTTACTTCAGTTCTGCATGAGTGTCTGTTCAGGCTGCCTGATTCTGGCTGTAGTTGGACACTATGTTCCAGGCATAATGATCTCCTACATCATTTGTGAGTATAAGCAGCTCTCTTGTCTGACTTAAGCTGAAACGTGACCTGACTGTGCTGTTGATATGCTGGTAGAAGCACAATTGTGGTTTCGTCGAGGACGTCTGTGCTAGATGATTAAAAAAACGCAGGCAGTGTGCTTCAAGGTGTCTCTCGCTCCAAGTGCATGCAGTACAAATGTCAGGTCAGGAGAAGGAGCCATCCTAAAACATTGCTTTCCTCTCCCCTCCGTGACTGGGGCTGTGCCCGTGACGCTCCAGGCAAGCACAGAACTGTAGTTTCTCAGTTCCTAGAGTTAAAAAATCCACATTGAGAGGGTTAAAGAAACTGCATGTTTAGTAAACGAGACCTTTCCTGCTGCATTGTGAGTCCCCACAAACTCTTGACTGTTCAGGTGGTCTGCTGCTAACACATGTACATATGAGCTCTGTGCTCCTACCCTTATGAAAGTTTTGGTGATTTTTAAATAACTGCATTTCAGGGCCTCTATTGCATGTTGGTGCTGAGTTGCAGTTGCCAAAGAGGAGGGCTTATGTGCCTTCTTAACACAAATCTGTATCCTAACAGATCTGGTAGGAAAACCTGGTTAACCCAGCCGCTTTGGAATTAATAGTATCCATGGATGAGGATTTTAGGCAGTCAAGTGGGAAAACAAATGCTGTTCAGCTGTGTTTCACTTGATGCAGAGCCTCTTCTTACTGCCCCATGAAGGGCTGGGATGTGCTGGGTCTGTCTCTCACACTCCGCACATCCTTTGTCCACAGTGCTCAGCATTCTGTTGTGGCCTCTAGTGGTCTATCACGAGCTGATCCAGAGGATGTACACACGTTTGGAGCCTGTCCTGATGAAACTGGACTACAGTATGAAGGCCGAGACGCTGCACCACAAGCATGAGAAGAAGAGTAAGGACCCACCTTCTTTCTAACCTTTCGTGGTGCTATACTTCAAGGGTGGAACCTGAGCAAATGGACAATGGGAGAGCATATCTGCTCACACTGTGCTGAAAGGCTGCAGCGAAGCAGATGAAAACAGACAGAAACTGAAGTGTTATGGGGAAGAGCAACTGAGCAGGTGATCCTGGGAACAGCAAATGAGATAGCAATAGATTACCATAGTCTCAGACAACCTCAGGGTTGTGGGAAACTTGTGCAGTTTGACAAGGTAGTAGAAGCAGTGGAAAAATTATATGTATAAAGGTATAAAATTTCTTCAGTCTCATATGAAGCCTTTGTTCTCTTTTTCATAGAGCGACAAGGGAAGAGTGAGCCCGCAGCAGGTGATGAGCCAACAGCAGAGACAGAGAGCGAGAGTGAAGCAGAGCTGTCAGGCTTCTCCCCAGTGGTAAGAGCACAAAGAGCTGAACCAGGAGCCAGTCCCTTCCATCCAGTCTGTAGCAGCTCCAATCTGGGTATTGAGAATTCAGTGCCAAAGGGCTGGTGATACAGTAGCAGGACAGGATAAGCATCCTCTAGCCATGTGCTGACCTGGAATTGCTTTGATGTCTACACTTCATGCTCAGGAAATGTGAATGTCTTCTGAAGAAATTAATTTTCCTGGCTTAAGTGTAAAGGAGCCTCCTTACTGCTGGAAAAGGGAAGTGGGCAGCACGAGTGTCTCTTACACAGTTCCCTGCTCTCAGTCAAACTGTGTGGGGCCTTTCTATATGTGCACCACAGAAACAAACCAAGTATTGTCCTTTACAGAAGCTCTGGTCATGTAGCTGGGCTGTGTGGTGGGAAGCTCCAGCTTTCAAAGGAATGTAGATTCTTGAATCATTGCTACTTGTACAAGGCATCATTGGAGCCAGCATGAAAGCAAAAAGAAAGGAGCATTCTGCTCCTTGGTGATCCCAGGAGAAATAGAAAGATTAAAGCCTTCTGAGGCTCCTACACAATGATCACATCTTGTGCTGGCTCTTTTGGGTTTTTCACTGAGTGTAGGCAAAGCTTCAGGCTGTGAATTATTGCAGCAAAGCCAGTGAGCTGAGACTAGCCTTCCCTGCCAGTGCAATGAGAACTTTGCTCTTCTTGCTTTCATACTGCCTCTGTGCAGAGTCTCTGCAGCAAAATACTTCTGCTTGGAAGCTGTGGTCTGTGTAAAGGTGCCCATAGCCAGTACTGGCAGTCAGACAGCCAGGAATTTGTCCTTCTGCCTTCATCCCATGCAGGTGGATGTGAAAAAAACTGCCCTGGCACTGTCAATCACAGATTCTGAACTCTCTGATGAGGAGGCTTCCATCCTGGAGAGTGGGGGATTTTCTGTTTCAAGGGCTACCACCCCACAGCTGACAGATGTTTCTGAAGGTATGTCATGAAGGGACACTTTGCTGCCTCCCTAATCCTGAGCATTTTGTCCCAGAGCAGCTGTCCCTCCAAACACAGGGAGAGAACCCAGTTATTTGCAGGGAGAAGAGCCCTGAGAGAAGGAAGCAGTAACAGCAGTGCAGCATTCCGTGGCTTTGTGGCTGAGCTGGTCCTGAATGGACATCTGCTTGTGATTACTGCTCTACAAGGCAGTCCTCTTATGACTCCAGTGAAGGAGCAAGGCCATCCACAAAGTCCTGCAGAAGTAATTGGACGGTATAGTCACACGCCCATATATGATACTGGGTGAAACAGGTCAGACAGTCCACTCCGATAGACTTGCAAGCTCAGAGAAGGACTGGTTAGTGGTGAGGAATGTGAAGGTAACCCCTCAGATGTGGTCAACAGAGTGTCTGGGCAAGAACAGGCAGGCGACATGCTGTAAGCACCATGGTCCCAGACCCTGTGGGTTTTAATCGAGGGCTCTAGATACAGAGCACATGAGCTGGAGAAGGGAAGTTCTCTCAGAGCAGAGAGTCCATAGAACAGGATGAGAAAAGGGACACTCCTCATGTGAAGGGAATAACTGCAGCCCTTGTCTTGCTGTGTTCCCAGAGCTGGGAGAATGCCCTAAAGTGAGCCATAGTGTCTTAGCTGGGAGAAAGTGTTGGGAGATATCATCACATTAAGTCAAGGTGAGGGGACCTGCGCCTTACTGCTGGTGCCTTTCAGACCTGGATCAGCAGAGCCTGCACAGTGAGCCAGAGGAGTCGTTCTCCAAGGATCTGGCAGAGTTTCCCTCCGTGGAAGAATATCATTCCAGAGACCTGGGACCACAGAGTGATGAAGACGCCTTTGGCGTGCCTCTGAGTCCTGAGCTTGCTCATGCTGACCGTGAGCTAGACTCAGCAGAGAAGGAGGCTACAGACTCTGACCTCTCCATCCTTTGCCTCGCATCTCCTCTCCATTTTGTAAATACGCACTTCAACGGGAGTGGGCAAGTGGCAGGAGGCATCACAGAGCCAAAGACTGTCCCTGCCCCAGGCCCAGGCATCTGCATTGACACACTGAGTGAAGAGATCGTCACCACTGCCATTACCACGGCTGTGCAAAATACCCTCTCTGCCCTGCTGCGGTCCTCAGAGGCCAGTGAGGGACCCTCCCTCTCCGAGTTCCTGCCTACCGAGCCTGAAGAGAAACTGAACTTCCAAGCCCAGCTGTCAGAGAGCGAAGTGGTGGAGACAGAGACAGCAGTTTCACCAGAGGATGAGGAGGAAGCAGATGACTTTGAGCTATTAGATCAGGGGGAGCTGGAGCAAATGGATGTAGAGCTGGGGCTTAGAGAGGAGCAAGAAGCACAGAAGTCTCCTGGCCCTCCAGCTCCCCCCTCTCTCATGCTTGCTGAGCTGCCAAAGCAAGGAGATGAGGAGGAGGCAGTGATGACAGCAGCACCACTGTCTTAGTTCTTCTTCATGCACCCCCTCTTCCTCCATCACTGGAAAAAAGGAAGAACTAACATGGTGAACGTACAGTGGCTTTTTAGATGTTTGTGTTGACTGGGATGGAAATGCGTCAGTGTTAATGTGCTGTGTCTGGAATAACAAGTCCTTCCCATCCTTCTAGAGCCCAGCCTTCCCTGGCTGAGCAGCAGACACCCCTGCCTGGCGGCTGGGGCAGAGCTGGCTCCTAGAAGCCTTAGACCACAATCCAAACGCCAACCCCAGCAAATGCTTCCTAGTAATGGTGCAGTATTTTGGTCTGTCTTCTGTTTGTCTTTCGTTTTGCACGCAGAGTACCAAGCTAGCTGTAGCTGCTGCTGCTATCCACATCCCTAGTAGGACATATGCAATCTTATTTGATTGGGTTTTTAAATGGCTAAAAGTGTAAATAATTTTAACTTTCCTTGGTTTTGTTGGGAGGGAGGGATGGGGTGCACTGACAAACATGGCTCTCAGGGGCTAGAGGAAGAGTAAGGGCTGTGCGAAGGGGAGGGTTGGCAGCAAGGGGACAAAAGGCAGGTGAGTGCTGTACAGTGAGGAAACCCTTTATGCCAACCGTTGTCATAGTCAATGTAACTGCTTGAACAGGCTGTGGGGTGGTGTTTCCCCTGTCTGATTTGAGTTCTGCTGTTGGCTGGCTGTGGAGATTTTTGCAAATGAATGAAACTCGCTCCTGGCCCTGCTCAGTGCTCCAGTTTCTTCATGCCGTGGGTTCTTACAGGCACCTCTTGCCGTCTGCGCTCGGTCGGATACCGCAGCATGGCACCCGAAGACTTCGAAGCAGCTTGAAGAGAGCCAGGGGCTGTCACACGGTGGCGGATCAGAGTTTTGTGTCTCTCCCGGGGCTGGGAGGGCGGGGGCGGGAGTGGGAGAGCAGAAGAGAGGAAGGAGATGGTGGAGGGGCAGCGGGGGCGGTCCGGNGGACCTGGGAGCCCACTGCTCTTGGGCCGCCTGCCAGCGCCTAGGTGAGGGCCGTGGAGCCACCGGAGGGGCGGCGGNGGGGGCCGCGGCCGGGCTGCTGTTTGGTGTGGCCGGGGCTGAAGGGCGGGGCATGATACGCCGCCTGCCCTTGGCGGAGGGGCGCAGGGCGGCCGAGATCGTTGTTCTTTCCCGCTATCTACGTGGAGCTGGGTGCCGGCAAGCCGGGGTTCCTCTGCCCAGGCACACGCTGTAACCGGCGGGGCGGAGTCCGGGGAGGCTGGACGCGGCAGTGGGTGTCGAGAAGTCTTCCTGAGGGTTCGGCCTTCCCTGGAGCACACGGCAGCTGCTGAACCCTTGTTGGGCGCGGCTGCTCTGCTCGTCTCCGGCTGGGTGTGATTTCGGGGCGCTACTACAGAACCCAGGCAGAACTCGTTTTGAGGAGGGGCACCAGGTGCTGCTGAAGGCTTAGCTATGGGTCTGCAGCCCCTTTGTTTCTGTGTCGGGCGTTAAGGGAAAAGAGAAACGGCCGTGAGTCAGGTCTGGGCCTTTAGGAAGCCAGGGGGGCCCTGGCCGCAGGTGGGCAGCGCTGACCTCTGCGGCATTTCCCTGCTCCCAGACTTCCTCCCGCTGAAGTGCGACGCCTGCGAGCAGATCTTCTGTACCGACCACATTGCTTACGCCCAGCACGACTGCACCTCTGCCTACAAGAAGGTAAGCATGGAGAAGATATTTAGTTTAGCCTTCCACACAGAGCTGTTGAGCATTCCCAGTCAAACATCAGAATAATTTGTGACTTTGATCACTTTGGCAATAACCTCTGGGATGTATGCCAAGTCTGGAGGTGCCCCTGAAAGCCAGGATCTGTATGTTTGTGCCTCAAACTTCAAGCCTGTCCTCTGCCACTAAGTGAAATGGTTTGGGCATCTCCCAGTCCAGCTGTCTTCCCTTCCTACAGTGTGTATTTGTGCTTGTCACATTTGCTGGGTCAGAAACAGCACTTTTAAGGGTGGCGAGCAAGGTCTTTACCCACAAGTGATGCTGTGGAGACCATGGCAGGCAAATCTTTGAAGGCTGAGAGATGACCAAATGGTACTTGATGTTGCCTAGCTGTGTGCTTCTAGCCCCTTTTTTCTGTACAGGATGTGCAAGTCCCTGTGTGTCCCCTCTGCAACACTCCAGTGCCTGTGAGGCGAGGGGAGATGCCTGACGTGGTGGTGGGTGAGCACATTGACCGTGACTGCAAGTCCGACCCCGCACAACGCAAGCGCAAGGTAGGAGGAATCTGGCACCCTCTGTCTCCCTGCAGAGCTCCACTGGGTCCACATCGAAGCTTGGGGGGGGCTAAAAACAGCACAGAATTTGTCCCTGCTCTGGTCCCATCTCTGCACAGGCTGAGGGAAGAAAGGGTTGGTGAGCTTGATGTGCAGACTTTGTGGTGTAAGCTTGGGGATGTGAGATATGATAGATTTGGGCTGGGCAGCCACCTGGCACATAAGGATGGAAAATGGTTTGCTGCCATTAGGAAAATGCAATCAGTAATTAGATGCCCCATCTTGCAAGGAGAGGAAATTGCTGCAGGGAGCTGGCCCTGCAGAAGTCCAGCAGCAGCTGGTGGACTCTGGCAAATAGAAGTCCCTGGGCAAGGCAGTCTTCTTTCTGCTGTGCATCCTGTATGAGGACTCCTGTCTGTGGAGACCAAAGCTCTAGTGAATTGGCAATAAACTATCTAAAGAAAACATTCAGAAAAAAAATCGAGGCTCACAGATACTGGAGGAGGAATGCCCAGGGCCTGACATGGAGGGAAAGAACAGTCCTGTGTCCTTTTCACTGCTGCTGTGTTGTCTTTCAGATCTTCACCAACAAGTGTATGAAGGCTGGCTGCAAGCAGAAGGAGATGATGAAGGTGATCTGTGATCAGTGCCACAAGAACTACTGCCTCAAGCACCGGCACCCACTGGACCATGACTGCAACGAGGCAGAGCATCCTCTCTCCAGAGCAGGGTAAGGGCCTGGGGGCAGACAGGCTAGCAGGGATGGGGCTGTGCTTGCCAGATGTGTGACAGGGAAGAAGCCCAGCTCCTCCTGGCCCAATGTCTGGGACTGCTGCATTCTCACACTTCCTGCCTTATGTGCTAGGTTGTCCTGCAGCAGTGTTAAGGTTTGCAGAGTCAGCACAGCTGTACACACAGTCTCCCTCCTGTAGCAAAAGCCACCGGTAGTGTGTGGCAGTTGCTCTTTCTGCAAATGACTACAAGCTGTGAGCTTGTTTTAATGTGAGTGCCAAAAGAAAACATCCTGCAGAACCTGGACCTTCAGACATGTTGAGACTTCTCTTTATATAGAGCTATTTTTACTGCTTTTATAAGGGGATATTTTTAGCTTGTGTATGGGGCTGAATTCTGTCAGTTAAGTATAAAAGATAAGAAATACTTTATAATCAGCTAGTTTGGGCAATGGAGAGATGCTGTTACAGAGACCTCTTCTGTTAGAGACACTCTGAGATTCTGTTACAGGCACTGTGATGTTAGGGCTTCTGCAATGCTGTAATTAAGGGCTTCTGAGATTCTCTACTCTCCATTTCTGGAATTCTGTCATGGAGCAGCAGCAGGTTTGTGCTTATCCTTTGTCACCAAGTGGAATCCTGGACCAGGGAGGGGCAACAGGACATCTGGCTTGCAACGATACTGCCTGCTGGCTCTTTTGCTCTTGCTTTTCTGCCAAGCGCCTTATTCTGTATCTGATAGTTTCTATCCAGCCTTGCGCCATGTTTCAAGGAGAGAGATGCCACTTGAAACTCTTGGGCATAGCTGCACCACGACATGGGTACACAGGAGGAAGAGGAGTGGGGAGTCAGGAAGGCATTTTGCTTATCTGGGTTTTCAGTGCCTGGAGATCACTCGTGATGGTAAAATAGTTGTTCACAAGCATCTTATCTGTCCTAGGTATGCCGCAATTGCAAGAGCTCAGGTATCTTCCCCTAAAACTGTCACCCCATCCAGCAGTGGAGCTGCCTGGCCATCAGACAGCCCGTCTTCTCCAGCTTCTGCCAGGTAAAGTGATGACCAGACTTGTAATTCTGAGGTAGGCAAGACTGGGCTCAGCTTGGTTCCGTGTGACTCCCTTCTTCTTGTGCGTCAGCAAGGTTGCATAGTTGTACCGGGGCTCCCTTGGTACAGGTACCTTGTCAATAACCCAGCTTCTGTCCTGTTTGCAGAGGAGGCAGAGCAGCTGTATCACAGACTCGCAGCACCTCCCCTCCAGCTGTCATGCTGCAGAATGGGCTGGTGAGTATCTTGTCCTGGGCATTCAGGGTGGGTTTGAGTGGTTCCGGTGCCCTAGGGAGCTACTGCAGCAATCACTTTTTAACCCATGTTCTGTAGGTAGCTGTGATGCTCCCCAGCTGTGCTTTCCCTGGCAAACAGGGATCTCAGATGCTCAGCGCAGCATCAGTTTGCTCTAGTGCCTGCAGTTGGCACCTGCTGGCCACACTTGATGCTTGGCTTTCTCCAAAGGGATGAAGTTCACTGGCCATTTTCCCTTGGTGTTGTGTCTCTGTTCCGCAAGCCAAGGGTGGAAGAGGAGACTAGAAGCTGTTTAGCACTGGCAGGCAGGGCTGTGTTCCCTTGTGTGGAGGGAGAGCAATCTGCAGGTCTGTCCTGAGCCCAGGGCCCTCACATTGCCTGTGTCCGGCCTTGGAAATGGGAGGTACACCTACTCTTGGCCAGGCAAAGACTGTATCTGCTGTGTGCCCTGTGGGGCTGCCATCTGTCACCCTGGCCAAACTGGTAAAAAGATGTTTTGTTTCAGAGTGAGGAAGAGGCACTGCAGCGAGCTCTGGAGATGTCCTTGGCAGAGTCAGCACGCAGCTCAGTGCAGCCACCCAGGTATGGCCCAGGGACACGTGGTGTCATGCTCCAAGCCTCTGTATGAGAGGTGTCCAGCATCATGTGGCTTTCACATGATACTCCTTTCAGCACATGATGCCTCTGTGGGGCTTACTGGGGTGAAAAAGGAAGAGTCTAGAGCTGCCAGAGTTCTCTTAATGAAGCAAACTCTGTGGAGTTCTGGGAGAGGACAGTGACCAGCAATGTAGGGTAAACCATTGACCATTTGTCAGCTAACAAGCGTGGCTATAATGGGACAGAGGTGGAGCAGAAGTGTTCAAAGAGGACACTGGGAGTCCACGTCCTTGTGCACATTGCCAGGTGCTCTTAAAAGCAGTCTTTACAGACTGAACATGGTTCTCCTTGGCCCAGGATGCTGGCTATCAACTGCAGCTGCATTCTCTGGTGCTTCTAGGGCCCCTGGCCTGATCAGGGTGATCCTCAGTTGCTCCCTGCCCCTAGCTGGGCCTGAAGGATTGGAGTGGCAGGAAATCTTGCCACCCCAAAGGGCTCTGAGCACCGGGGCGGCTGAGGCACAGAATGCACCCCTGTCCCAGCAGCACACAGGAGGAGGAGGATCTGGCACTGGCCCAGGCACTGTCAGTGAGTGAAGCCGAGTACCAGCAGTCACAGCGGCAGGTGAGTGCAGCTGGCTGTAGAGTCTATGCCATGTCGGAGTTGATCCTGGCCTGGCTGGGATCATGGGGGGACCTCCTTGGGTTCTGCTGCTTCTGCATTCTAACATCACTTTTCTCACCAGAGGGCAGCCCAGCCAGTGGCAATGGTGATGTCATGGCTGAAGGCTTGAGCACTGGCTGTGTCCTCTTCTAAGACAGGATGGGGAAGAACCCCATCCTCCCTTGCTCACTATGTGCTTCTTCCTCTTCCAGGCACATGGTTCAAAGCCATCAAACTGCAGCATGTCGTAAGCTGGTAAGGCAGGGTGTGCCAGCAGACATAGGAGCCCATTTATGACCTGAGTTGCAGCTCTGGCCTCCCACATGGATGCTATGAGGGTTCTGGCCTGGACACTGATGATAAGAGCCCCCCACCAGGGACAGCTCTTCTCCCTGGGGGCTGTAAGCGAGCCACAAAACACACACAGACACCTCAGCACTACTACTTGTGTAAAATTGGTGCAGCAAATTGCTGATGCCCCTGGAAAGGCAAAGACGGCACAGGACAAGCTGAGCACAGGCTGACCCCAGCAAGCAAGCAGCTCATGACCTGCACTTAGCTATAGCTGTGGCAGCCATGTCCCACTGCTACTGGAACTGCAGGGTAAGGCAAAGCTGGCCTGGAGAGAAGTGCTCTGTGAGAATATTTGCATGCTTGGACTGGAGCCTGAACACAGCTGCCACCTGCGGCAGCGGGGGAGGCTGAGTTTCATGCTCAGGGGGCCTTGCCATCCACTCAGCAAAGAGCAGCTCTGGCTGGGTTGGTCTCTGGCACAGGCATGGCACATGTGCGGCCCCCTAGCAGCATGAAGGCAGCCCGTGCCTTGCTCCCTGTGCCTCTTCTGCTGTTTGCATGCACGAAAGCACATTAGCCTTACCCAGGTCTGTTGGGGCCCAGGACCTCTCTGAGATTCAAGGGGGCTGCATTTCTGCTGTAATTTAACAAGGGCCATTGACTGAAAAGTAGCTTCAGTAGTGACTTGACTATGCCAGCAGCAAGAGTATGGGCAGACTGCAGCTCCCTTCCTGCTGCTGGCTGCTCTTTGCTGCCCTAGACTATCCTAGAGCCCTCTTAATGCTGCTGGGGTAGGAATGCCTCCTTCCTTCCACCCATGCAGCAGGGCATCCTTCTCAGCAGCACAGGCTTCCTTGTAAACACAGCCCTGAGACTGGAGCCAGCCCTTCCTTGCTGGTGTTTGGAGGCAGGAGCTGACCCCTGGATGGAGGGTGCTTGTCCTGCAGGCCTTTTGCAGGGAGTGTGCACAGCTGTGCTGCTTTCCCACCCACTCTCTTGAGCTCTGCAGGGCTGTAGCTGGTTCTGCACAGGGCTGGGCCGTTGTGCCCCGTTCTGAGCACTGTACAGCTGAGGTGGTGGTTACCTGCAGGAAGTGCATCCCTAGAGTAGGAGGTGGGTTCAGGCTCGACTGAGGGAACACTACGTCAAAGTGCTGCTTGGGAGAAAAATAAAAGCATAGCACAAGGTGCAGAGATGCTTTGTGTCCTCTCCACAGCAGTTCAGCTCTGCGCCTTGAAGGCACAAGGAGGGTGGCACACAGGGGACCACATGCGCTGCTGCTTCTTTTGCAACTAGAGTACAGCCCCCTGCCATGCTTAGCCCTTGCTGGAGGAACGGGCCAGATGCTCACAGCCTGCTCTACCCCTCTCTTGCCTCAGCCTAAGGAGCTCAGCTGAGGAACAGAGCTGCTGGTCAACATAAGGGCATGGGCAGTAACCCTGCATGGGGCACAGCCCCTAAGGTGGGTCCTGCAGGCGCATACCCTGCCCAAAGCACACATGCGCAGAGCTGGGAAGGACCTGGTTTAAGAAACTACACAACAGCAAAACAAACAGGTACAAACAGTGGAGTGTCCAACCCTGCCCCTGCAGCTCTGGCGAATGTGGGACCCCAGCCCATAGCTGGCAAAAAGCTCCCTGGCAACGTGGGGGCCTAGGCCACAACAGAGTCCTCTGGCCACGATCACAGCCCGTTCTTGCTGCTTGGGGACTTCTCAGTACAGTGCTCCTTGCTCTTATCCCCAGCCTGTTGCTGCAGCCACATGCCAGCATACACACCACCCTTCTGAAGCAGCTCCTCATGCCTGCAGGGAGAACAGAGGGGTTCAGTGGCCTGAGCTGGTCCTAGCGGGGGGGAAGGGAGGAGGTCCTCGTTGATGCAGACAGCACCAAGCCCTCCAACTATGCTCACCTGCCTCGTTCTGCAATGCGTCCGTCCTTGAGCACCAGGATCTGGTCTGCACCGACTATGGTGGAGAGCCTGCAGAAAAAGGCAGGGTGTTAGTCTGGCTCAAAGGGAAGAGGGTCTGGGAGGGGAGGCATTGCACTATGCAAGGAGCTGCAATCACAGCGATGGGCTCCTGAGCAGGACAGGTCTGTCTGAACCTCTGGGGAAGGCTAGCCAACTTAGGCTGATCTGGGAGGAGCTGAGCTCTCTTTCTCACCCATCCCTACCTGTGTGCAACAACAATGGTGGTGCGGTGGGCGCAGACCTTAGCCAGGGAAGCCTGGATGTTCCTCTCGGTTTCTGTGTCAAGTGCGGATGTGGCCTGTGCGTGAGGCAGGGTATCAGGAAAGGATACAGGCAGCAGAGGCAGCCACCGGGGCAAGGGGCAGAGCAGCAGTGCTGGGCTGGGGGCCACTGTCATTACCTCATCCAGCAAGATGATGTGAGGACCCTTCAGGATGGTGCGTGCAATGGCAACACGTTGCTTCTCCCCACCACTCAGCTTCAGACCGCGCTCTCCTACCTGGGTGTTGTAGCCTGCAGGCATAAGGGCAGGAACGTGCTGTACTGCTGCCCTCCAAAATGGGGATGGAGACCATGGCTCTGCTGCTTGGGGAAGTTCTGCTGAAATTATGCTACTGCCTGCCACAGCCTCAGTTCATCCCTGCCTGGGGGCCAATTTTAGCCTTGGAGAGACAGCAGGGAGAAGCAAAGCAAAGCACAGGGTCACAAGGGTGGCCCCATAGGTACATGTGAGAACAGCTACAAGGACACGGAGGACCTCTGGGCAGCAAGGGAGGACAAGGAGAGGACCACGGAGGTCTCACCATCAGGGAAAGAAAGGATGCGGTCGTGGATGTCAGCAGCCTGGGCTGCCTCCTGCACTTCTTCATCGCTGGCCAGGATCCGTCCATAACGGATGTTGTTGGCAATGGTGTCATTGAAGAGCACAGTGTCCTGGGGCACCACCCCGATGTGAGCACGCAGTGACGCCTGCTTCACCTGGGGAGGGGAGGGCTCAGACACATAAATCTCCCACAAACGCTCTCCACTAAAACCCAATCCTAACCCTCACAGCCATGAGTCCCATGTCCTGCTCCTTACAGGGTGTGTGCTTCAGGGTCTCCTCTGGACCACATGCTCGGCTGCATCTCCATCCTGTGGCTGGGAGACCCTGCCAGTGCCCTGGCCCTTTCTGGGGAGCCCTGTCCAGTCTCTGGCATTTCAGCCCAAGGGTCCAGCAGTGGTGCCCTTTCATTCCCACTCCTGACACAGACATCAGCCTTCAGAGGGGCTACAAAGGCTGTGTGCTCACTCCTACCCTGGGGAGATGCCAGTGTCTGCACTGAACAATACTATGAAGCCCAAAGAAGCTGGTGTCATCCATCCCAGTCCCCAGAGGCCTCCCACCCTCACCTGGGAAATGTCCTGCCCATCAATGCGGATGCAGCCACCCCGCACATCATAGAAGCGGAAGAGCAGGCGGATGACAGTGCTCTTCCCAGCACCTGAAGGTCCCACCTGCATGCAAAGGTACAGGGACATAGAGACACAAAAGACTCCCAACTGATGCAGGATGCAGGGGCTGGACAGGGAAGGGCTGGCCCTGTGTGGGTTTGTCCTTCCCACCTCCATGCTTTTCAGTCCCCTCTTCCCTCCTCTAACTGTCTAATGGTAAACCCACATCCAAGGTTCCACTCTTACCAAGGCCAGGGTCTGACCAGGCATCACAGAAAAGGAGATGTCCTGCAGGATTTCCCTCCTGGGAGAAGAAGATGGAGAGGGGCTCAGGGCCATCTCTGCTCCCCCACAGTCCTGTGCCAGGCCCCATACCTTGACCTGTCCCATTCCGTGCCCACCACCCCGTACCCATCCATGTAGCTGAAGTGTACATTCTCAAACTCGATCCGCCCGGCCTCCAAGCGCAGGTCGCTTGCATTCACCACATCCTTCACCTGCCAGAGGGACAGATGTGGCCTCAGAGTCAGCCTGCCCCAAGGACAGGACCATGAGGCCATGTCAGGAAAAGGGGTTCAGGAAGGTGGCACTCACCTCCTGCTCCTCATTGAAAAGCTCAAACATGTTCTCCATGTCCACAAATGAGGTCTGGATCATCCTGGAAGGGAAGAAAGACTGGGAAGAAGGGTTTGGGGTAGCATATCTCAACCCAGATGCCCCATGGTGGGGAGACAGACCCCAGGCACCCCTGCAGTTCCCAGCATTACCTGTAGTAAGTCCCAAACCAGTTGAGAGGTGTGTAGAGCTGGATGATGTAGGTGCCAAAGAGGACAAAGTCCCCCACCTGGAAAGAACAGGGTAGAAGTGCCCACCACCACCAGTACCAGGGCTGCACCCTGAGCAGGATGCTGCCCAGGCTGTCACCAGCCTTACCTGCAGCTTATTTTCAGTGACAAAGTAGGCACAAAGTAACGACCCTGCCAGCAGCCCCAGGCCAATGACCAGGTTCTGGGTCTGGTTGAGGAGGCCCAACGAGGCACTAGCCTTCCACTCTGAGACCTGGAAGAGACAAGGTCCTCCTGGATGCTGCCACCTCAAAACCAGACCACGGTAAACTCCAGCTTCCACACAGCACCTGTGAGGCTTGACTCCTCCCCCCCCAAATCTCGCACTAGTGCTGAACTCCCTCTACCTGGTACTTAATGATGGCATCGTTAAAGCGGTCCACCTCATAGCTCTCTGCATTGTAATACTTCACCTACAGGACAGAGAGCCAGCATCAGTGAGCAGATCAGCTCCTCCAGTGCCAACCAGTGTTCAATGACCCCCCACTGCCTATGGTACCGTCTCAAAATTAAGAAGTGAGTCCACAGCCCGGGACTTGGCCTCGTTGTCCCGTCTGTTCATGTCCCGGCGATATTTAGTCCTCCACTCAGTAATGAAGATGGTCAGAGCTGTGGGCAGGAGGGGGCTGTATTGGCAGGTGCCTGCTGCTCCACAGCCCAGCGTGGCAACCCTGCACTCTGACCCTCACTTACTCAGGTAAAGGCTCATACACACAAAGATGATGAGGCCAAACCAGGCGCTGAAGACTGAGGTGAAGTAAATGATGCCGATGACAATGTCTGCAATGGTGGGGACGATGCTGAAGACGATGTAACTGGGGGGCAGGAAGGGGATTGGTACATCAGCCCACTCTGGTGGGGCTGCCCAGTCGCCCTGCACCCACCAAGGGTACGCTCTCACCTGAGCAGGCTGTTGATGCTGCTGGTGCCCCGGTCCACACTACGCAGGACCTCACCCGTGCGACGCCCCAGGTGCCAGCGCAGGGACAGCCCATGCAAGTGGGCGAAGAGCTGCACCTGCACTTGCCTGTTGGTGAACTGCTGCACCCATACCCACAGGAAGGTGCGCAGGTTGCTCACAAAGCCTGTGGAGCCTGTGGGGTACCACGGGACAGTCAGTGGGTACTGGTGCCACTGGGGCATGCAGCTACAGCTAGCTCAGAAAGCTCCACCCAAAAGGAGGGATTTGGGATGGGCTTCTCTGCTGTCCCCGACCCCAGACCAGCCCTCATGGCTACTCCCAAGAAAGTGCAGCAGTGATGGGGGCATAATCCTTGGCCATCCCAGCCCCAGTATGACGTGCCCCACACTGTCTCTGCCCAGCACCCCATCCTTCCTGACAGTCCTTACCAGCACCTCCACCCTGCAGAAATTTCAACCCCACGTAGATGCAGACAGTCCAGGCCAGGGTGTGCCAGGGAGCACTCTCTGTCAGCTGGTTCACTGGAGAGAGTGTGGTAAGGATCAGGACAGAGGGGCAGGGAGCATTTAGTGAGGCATCCTCACATGCTGAACGTCAAGCTCCTCACCAATGTTCCTGTAGCAGATAGGGACAAAGACGTTGATGGCCCGCTCCAGCCCCATGAGAGTCATGCAGAACAGCACCAGCCCTTGCAGCAGGTGGTTGCCCTTTGGCCACATGTATGGCACCAGCAGCTGCAGCTTCCTCCTGAAATTCTTCCAGGTGGAGGTGGTCCTACTGGAGTCAGGCAGGAGTGGCTGGGGGAGAACAGTGTGAGAGGTTACTGCCCTGACACCCCAGCCCAGCTGGCAATGGCCCCAGGGATCACCCCACCCAGAAAACCAGCGCCTTCCTCCCAGGGGCCCCACTCCATCCTCTCAGCAGTGCTGTATCCTCCTGACAGTGGGGAGGGAGCTTGGGCAGACCTAGATGTGGCTCATCCCTGGTTTCCTGAAGATGCTGATTCCAGGGCATCTGTATTTCCATTTTGTCCCCATCTCCTCCCTGGCCACATTCCCAAACCATTCCAGCCCTGGGACTCACTTGGCTATTCTCTACGTCCCGCTCCTCCTCGTTGATCAGCAGCATGTAGGGCTTGTGGGGCAGCCCTGGGGCCTTCATGCCCAGAATGAAGAGCATGAACGTGCAAATGTAACGCAGCAGCCAGAAACCAAACTGCACCTGAAGGGAGAATGAGGATCGACATTACAGCCAGTCTTTGTCACAGCCTGGCCAGGCTTGGGATGGGTATGACTGACAGATGCAAGGACTGGGGCACAGGGGTGAGATGCTGCACACACAGAGGAAAGGGGCACCCCATGCAACCCAGTGGGACCTCTGGCTGAGCACAGCACCTCAGGCAGCACCCAGACCCCCTCCTTCCTCCCATGATGCATCTAAATCTGTACCCTCCAGCTTGGGGTGCCCCTACCCTAGGAGCAGCAGGGAAGTAAAAGGCAACAGGCAGACTGTGCCTGGGCCTGGTCCAGGCAGAAGTGGGAGCTGAGTCAGATGGGAACATGGATAGAAGTGCGATAGCTGGGCTCGGGGCTGAGACTTGCAGCAAGGTGCATGGGTGCAGTCTGGGAGTGTGCACACCCTGGGCATGGCACACCCCGCCCCAGCACTGCAATGCTGCAGGCCCCACCCCACAACCAGCCCTGTCCCTGACCACAGTCCACTCAGCCCACCTTCTGGTTGGTGTCCTCCAGTGCCCACCACCACAACGGGCTCCTCCAGGACACCAGGGTCAGGTTCTCAGCAGCAAAGGCCAGTGCCCAGAAGAGCAGAAGGACAGTGCCATGTCCTCGTGTCCGATCTCGTGCCAGCACCCGTGTATGCTCCAGCTGCAGGAGGGCAACAGCGCATCCCCAGCTGAGGGCCCAGAGGCAGGCATGCAGCAACATGTACCCATAGAGCTGTCCTGGCCCTGCTGCTTGCCACAGCAGCCCACCAAAGGGCTGCAGGGCCAGGAGCAGGGACAGTATGACCTGGCCATGATAGAGATGGGAGTGGGGAATATACTTGGGCTCCATAGCACGGCCAAAACGGACATAGCAGGCATACTGCAGGGCACCCAGCAGCAGGCAGACACTCAGCAGCACAGCTGGCACCAGGGTGAAGAAGAAGCAGGGCTGGAAGCCCTGCTGGACCCAGGCCTGGGCAATGGAGCTGTTGCCCTCACAGTAGCTCCTCAGCACCACCATCCTGGCAGGTCACCCGGCTGCAGCGAGAAGAAGGGCTGGAGTAAGGCTTCAGGGTGGGCTGTCAGGTACAGCTGCAAACAGAGATTCATGGTGAGATGTCATGGGAGGCACTCATAGGAACAGGGACAAGCACTGCTGGACAGACAGAAGGGACACTCTGCATGCCACTCTGACGCAGCCATGCATGCAACCTGCACGGTTGGGCAGCTCTGCATCCACGGGCAAGCTCTGCACAGGGATGGACATGAACACTACACCAAGATCCACTTGTGGGCCCTGCCGATGCCCTGGGCACTACACTGGGTCCCCAGAGCCACCTGGGCTCCTAGGGACGCGCTCGGACACGGGGGGCAGTGAGAAGACAGGGACAGGAAGGCGGTGGAACGCTGGGACAGGGGGGAAGCAATGCGAGGCACCGCAGCCGTGGTCGGGCCAGGGTTAACGCGGGGCTGGGGAAATGCAAGGACAAAGGGAGGGGACGGGCAGGGGACACACTTGTACAGGGTGACAGAGTGGTACGGTGTCGGAGCAATGCCCAGGCAGCGCCGGCGCCGCTCGGCACTGGCCTTGCTGCCCGCCCAGCCGCCGTGCCAACCCCGCCGCCGCGCCCGAAGGAGCCCCGCGCCCGCTCACCTGCCCTGGGCCCCCAGCTCCGGCCTGNCCGGCGCCGCTCCGCCCCGCCCCGTTCTCCGCCCGCGCGCCGGCGCCGCTACTGCACCCTCGTTGTGTGTTTCTCGGCCTCAGTTCCCGACACCGGGCTGCCCGGACCTGCCACCCCCGCGGCACCGTGTCCCACAACCGCTCCCTTGCAGAGACAGGCTCGGG
>VWYK01094856.1:302746-368512 GCA_013399775.1 Semnornis frantzii
CACCTCGCAGCCTCCTGCTGCCATGCGGTACCGGCTGGGCCAGCTTCTCGGTCCCCTATACCGGGTCAGGCATGCTGCACGATCAAGGGAGACTCGGAGGCGACAGGGATGACACGGCCCATCTTTATTAGACAGCTGTACCGCGAGGCCATGGTGGGGCTGATACCGCGCTTCCCATGGACTCCTGCACCCGCACGCCCATGAGGAATTGCAGCGCAGTGACTCGCCATGCACATGGGACGGCGACAACACAAGCACAACATGCAGCAAGGGCTCTGCCCCGCTCCTGCCTAGCGTCTCCCTCCTGCCAGCCCAGGAAAAGTCCCTCAGCTAGCCAGCTCTCAGCTTTCATACCAGCAGAAACCTGTCTGGGAAGCATTCTGCAGCATCCCACGAGGTTCGCCTCCACCCACAGCAGCAGCCAGGGTGCCTAGTGAAGCTGCTAGAAAGCTTGAGCTCCCGGGAGGTTTGCTTTCAGTTTCTTGTCACCCTGCCACGTGGGCCCAAAGTCAGAGCTGGAGCAAGTGTGTTGCAGCTGCCTCTATATGGGAGAACCTCACCGGTACCCAGATCCATGGACTCTCCTGCCTGGCTCAGTGCTGGCCCCAGCAGCGAAGAGCAGATCTCTGCTTCAGTGTGCTCCACTCGGCCTCTCTCAGACCCTAGCGCAGCTGCAGCTCTGGTCCATCCCTCCCTATCACAGAAGGGAGGCCACTGTGCCCAAAGATCCTGCTCTGACCTGAGCACCCCAGCTCTGTTCACGCCCTGGTATCCTGGTTTCAGCTGTGGTTCCTGTACCCCTGGGAGCAGGCAGCTTAGCAGAACACACCCATCCCAGGCTCAAAGTACAGAGGGCAAAAATCCTGGCAGAGGAAAAGAGGCAGCCTTGGGCTGCAGGGACAGCAATGGAGGGCCTGCAGTGCTCACAGAGGGCATGGCAAAAGTGAGCAGCCCTGCCGAGATGCAAGGGATAGAGTGGAAAGCAAAGCCTGTCAGTTTTCGGGGATGCAGATCCTCAAAAGCTGCCATTGAAAGAGAATGAAACCAGAACAATGGTGGGAAGGTTGTGTCTGATACTGTGCTACGCAGCTGGTATCCTGATCCTCCACACAAGTAATCATGCCTGAACTGGGGTTTGTCTCTCCCTTTGGGGTTCAGGGTGGCCCTCCTTACCCCGACTGGCCCAAGCCAGCTGCTTAGCACAAGGTCTCCACAGCAGCCAAAGCAATGTTGCAAACAAGGTCTCAGGATGGAAGGAGAAGCTAGGAGTCCCTGGGTGAGATGCGAGATACAGCAAAGCCATTGCCTGGGGGAGAGGCCTGATACCACAGAGATGGCTGCATCAGGAGGACAGATTCAATGAGCCAAAGTCTGGGCACGGAGAAAAAAAGTCTCTAACATGCCAGTGGAAAGGGAACTTAGACAGAGAACATGATGTTCAGGCTGGGCTCCAACAAGCCCGTGAGCACTCCTAGTGGGCTGTCTTGCTGTAGGTCTCTTTGGCACTGCAGGAGGACCTGCTCACAGCCCATATCCCACCAGCAAGGAGAATACTACCCTACCCTAGAGGTACAGTGCAAAGCCTGCCAGCTGGGAAGGACACCAGGGACCCAGAACTTTCATCCCACTGACCCTCCCTCGTATGTGTGTAGAGGATGGGCCTAGCTGCCATGAGAGTTGGGGAAGAGCAGCAGCATTCCCAGATTCCAGCCAGAGCTCTTCCCACCAGCTCTAGATCCTTCTATGGGCCCCTTCTGTGGGGCCTGGGCAGCAGGGCGAGTGACTGCCCCACTGCTGTCCTTCTCTGGGTTGAGTGGCACACTGGTCCTCTCCAGCAGGGCAAACATGGTCCTGGGCACCTCCTCAGGACTGCAGACAGGGTAGGTGTGCTGCTACGGGCTGAGCCAGACTTCCCTCAAGAGATCTTGCCTTCAATTTGGAGGCAGGTCCCAGCTCTGGGCAGACATCTGGAGCTGGTGCCATCTCTCATCCCTTCAAACAACAGCTGCTGCTGCCACTTCCAAGCCAGTCCACAGCTCCCCACTGCTAGTCCTGGTCACATCAGCTTTTGCAGGCTCTGCAATGATCCTCCAACATGGACGACACAGATGTGAACACAGACACATGTATGTACTCACACACACATCCACCCCACAAGAGTCAGAGTGGCACTGACTTGACACATGGCTGGACAGAAGGTGCCACCACGAAGCTGCCAGCCTGGCAGTTTTGTCTCTTCGGCAACTGATGGCAACAAAATGGAGCCTGGGACTATCCTGTCTGCTTAGAACTGGAGAAGAATCAGGCTGATGCCACATCCTGCTGCCCAAGTGGCTCCCAGTCTGCAACCCCCATGAGATCCCCAGTCTACAAGGCTATACCTGCAAGACAGAGAGGGCATGTTTGCACCCATCAGGACCATCCTAAGTACACACTTCCCCTCTCAGCCACAGCTTTCACCCCTACCTTGTGGACCTGTGGTGGAAGCTCATCCTCTGAGCTCTCCTCTGGCACAGGCTCTGGGTGTCTTGCTGACTGCCCATCCTCAGCCCAGCCACCCAGAGGGAGGCGGGAGAAATGTGATGGGGCTCTGTGAACTGTGCCTGGGTCTGCAGGAGAGGCAAGAAGGAAGATCAGCTGCTCAGGGGGATGACAGGGGAAGACCAGGTATTCATGACACTCCATAGAGAGCATTGGATCCAGGGCTATGACCTGGAGCTCAGACCTCTGCCATGGCTCCCATACCTGTGATGCCACCGTATCGCCGCTGGAAGCCGGTCTGCAGGGTGGCCGTCTCCTCAGCAGGCTGCCGTGGGGACGAGAAGGGGTAGCTGGCAGAGCGAGGGATAGGGATAGAGGCCCCCCGTGGAGCATCCAGCTCCTCATGGGTGCTCTCCCCACTCTCGTCACTCTCTCGCCGGTGCCAGGTGTGCCGCTCGGGCTCCATCTGGGCATGCTGCTTGTGCAACTGCAGGCCAAAAGATAAGCGAATCAACTGTGTGAGAGAGCAGATGCCCAAACACAACTGCTCCACATCACTGTACACACACTCACTGGTCAGCTCTCACACTGGTGTCGGTCACTCCAGACAAGGCCTCTGCCTACCCTGGCCCCATGCTCCTCTGGCTGGCCCAGCTCCAGGTTGCTCACCTCATGCATGTAGAGTGCATGGAGACTCATCTCAGTGGAGGCATACTCCGACAGGATCATGCTCTGCAGCTGACCCTCCCAGGCGCTGCTCCCTGAACTCACAGTCCTCGCATCAGCACTGCCATGAGACACACAAGTGGTGTTTGCTGTCCAGGTGCCCTTCACACTACCCAGTCCCCTCTCTAATGTCAGGCCTATTGAGACCCATTGTTGGGCTGGGTAGGAACAGGCTCTCTGTAGCATCTCCCCAGATGCACACAGCAACCAGTCCTGCTTTGGCAATGCCTCTCCCCTACCAAGGGGTTCTCACCACAGCAAGACCTACAGAACACCAGAACCCCAACCCCATTGTCCTTTGGGGCCAGACTAAGCACCTGGAAGGCTCCTTGTGAAGGTATCCCTTACTGTGACAGGCTGCAGAAATAAATGCCAGTGTGTACTTAGGACAACATGATGGCAATTGGACGAGGATTTAAGGGATTTGTGAGGTGTTTGGCCACCTCTTTTCAGCTTGCAGCTTACCCAGAGGCTATCATGGCACTGGCACCCCGAGGCTGGGCTGCCTCTGCATCCCTTCCTGATGTCTGGAAGCCATTGGGAGGCTGCTGAGCAGACTGAAGTGGGGAGAAGGAACGCAGGGCCGAGGCCACTTCAGAGAGATGGCGGGATGCCTGTCCGTCTCGGCCCATGTGGAAGCCCAGCGCTGAGGAGCCCACTATCACGTTGGCAATTAGGCTGTGAGGCTGCAGAGTTGAAATGGAGAGAATCATTCTTCTATACAGACCTGGAGGACTGATCTCAGCCAGTGACACAGAACTGAGGCACTCCAGCTCTCTCAGCCCTGCTCCCACCTCACAGGGCCTCAGCACAGCCCACTGCCTTATCTAGAAACCAACCAACAGTCCAGTTAGTGCTGATCTATCATATTTGCAGCCCCAGATGTGGCCCAGATGAGGCAAGAGCAAAATCGCACAGAGGGCCTGATTTATCAGTTTGCCAGCTCCCAGCAATCACCCCATGAGCAACCCCAAGCCTGGGCACCTCCGACTCTGACTGCAGGGACTGGATGGAACTGAAGAGGGCGTTTTCGGGAAGCACAGCCTGCTGAGCAAGGGCGATGCTGCTGTCCCGGTGCACCCGCTCCTTCAGGAAGCCGATGAAGGCCGTGCTCTCACGGGGTGGCTGCCACTTGGGGTTGGTGATGGCAAAGTGCATGAGGGACAGCTCTGTCTTGCCGTCTTCAGCCTGCTGGTAAATGGAGGCCTCTGTCTTTCCGGCTGACATCCACTGTGGAGCATAGAGAGGTAATGAGGGACAGGATCTGCTTTACATCCTCACTAGGTCTCCTGATAATCCTGGAATCAGGCTGGGCAAAGCACACAACACTCAGCATAAGCTGGGCCATCGTTCCACGCGTAGCAGGTACCAGACCAAAAGCCCTGTACTTGTTTAGCCCTCATAGCCTGGGGCAGAAGCAGCAAGCACAACATCTTCCACTTCCACCCCAGAACATGCAGTGCTGCAGGCAAATTGGAGAGACAGAAACCACTCACAAAATACACAGCTGAAAGCCTTGCCTTGCACCCTGCAGTCTGCAACAGAAACAACTACAGCCAACAAATGACTGCTCTTAAAAGCTCCCTGTCAGAGTCTACTCCCACCCAGTTCATGGCTATGTCACTAGGTGTTCTTCACAGTCAAGTAACCTAAATTCAAAAGCACAGGAAGTAGATCACTGGATTTTATATAATGGAAAATGCTTCTCATGTCCCCAAAGCTGCCTCTCCCCCAGACACAGGCAGACCAGCTTTATTAAATCAGTTCTCAATGGTCACAATTAAATGCCCAAATATCTCCAATTCCTCTTTCCTGAGGGCACAGGACTCTTGGTTGCAAAGACAGGCAATGACATCAAACAAAGAAAAGACAAAGCCTGGTTCACAAAATACCAGGTTGATTATCACAGCCAAGCCACAAAAGCCGTTTGGGGGCTGGTGATCTGTGCTGGCACAGCACCCTCCCGAGAGACAAGTGGGTGATTTGGCCTGCAGGCTGCCAGGAGTGATGAGTTACAGCTTCTTAAGGGTCTAAAGGAGCAAACAAGATAGTGAGGAGCCCAGGCTGCTTTCCTGCCACCCAAGGGACCTACCGCTGGGTGGCCGTGCTGACGCACATCCATCTGGGCAAAAGAGCAGGTGTCGCCTACTCCCACCACCTCCACGGTGAAGTTGCGGAAGAAGTCAACAATGTCCAAGGACTTGGGCCGCAGGAAGACAATGAGGATAAGAGGTGTAATAATGGGACTCAGGAGCTCCTCTAGGATGAAGACCTAAGCACAGAGATGATGGGCTCAGCACAACCTTAAGGATGTCAAAAAAATCTCACAATTCCAAATCCAGCCCATCTCCTGCCCTCCACCTTTTGGGGCAGGGTGTCTCTGAGAAAGCTGCTTTGTTGCTCTCCAGCAGCTTCTCCCTTCTGCAGGCCCATTCCAGGGCTGTGCTAGCCAAGCTCACCGCTTTGTACTGGAAGAGCTGGGCAAACTCGTCCCTGGTCTCATAGCGGTGGGCATTGCCCTGCCAGTGGTCAGGCATGTAGTGGATATGTGCTAGGATGACTCGCAGCAGCTGCTCTGGGCAAAACACCAGGTGCTGGTCAGGGATGAAAGACCTGTAGGACAGGACAAGTAAACATCACAGCATCACATCTCAGTTCCTGGGAAATCTCATCCTGAGAAGGCAGGGTGACTGGCCCATTTCACAGTTCCAAGTATAGCTTTCACTCCTAAGCCAAACCTTTCTGCCTACCCAGCCCTGGCAGGGCCAACCCCTTATATACAATCACTGCACCTCGCATCACCACCACCTGCTTCTGCTTCTGACTCTCCCAGCTGTGCCTTTCACTTAAGCAGATTCATGTCCACTTGCAACCAAAGAGCATGTTTGCATGGGTGATTGTCAGGCCCACAGCTCCCAACAGCACTGGTAGCACAGGAGCAGCACAGACCCACCTCACCTGCACACGGTGATGCCCACCCCGAGCAGGGTGACTGTGGTCAGGACATGCTCGACAGCCAGCACATCCTCATCATAGATGGTGAGAGCGATGAGCACAGCCAGGATGGAGCCAGCAAAGAAGGCCACATTCTTGGCCACAATGGTGAGGAGTGGGGAGATAAAGCAATTCATGTACTTGGAAGCTGGCTTGTACCCCTTGCTGAGGCGCGAGTGCAGTTCATGGTCCAGCTCATTGAAGTGACGGAGGTAACAGCGTCCGTAGAGAGACCAGCAGCGGGCACCCAGGCTGCCTGGCTCTCGTTTCAGGATCTCTGTGTAGCTGAAGAAGGCATAGAGGATCTGCCAGATGAGGATGAGGGGACAGAGGAGGAAGTTAGCAATGCCAATCCAGAGGATGCGAGTGCTGAGCTTCTCAGCCAGCTCTAGGCGATTCCCGGCCCGTTTGTACTCAGCCTTCAGGCTCCACTCGTTTTCAAAGAGGGAGCCAGGCCCCCAGAAGAAGATAAGCTCAAAGTTGTACTTGAGCCCACGCGTGTAGAAGACAGTGTCTCCCACCAGGGGCAAGCGGAAGCGGATCGGCAGCAGTGACTTGTTCACCATGGCCACCATGTAGTTCTTGAAGCGGAGAATACGGTGGTAGATGTCAAGCTCTGTCAGCTCCTTCTTGTGGATGCAGATCTGGTGCTCCTTCTGGATTTGCACAATGCGGGCCTGCACCTCCTGCCAGGTGTAGTATGGCAGGGTGGACTGGAAGGGAGCAAGGAGCAACGTTAGGGGCAGAATGTGTCCAGGGACAGAGGCTGGGCTGAACTCAAACAGTGGAGGCCTCAGGGGTGCTAATGAGGCACACACAACGTCAGGACACAAGGTACTTCCTGCACTTCTGCAGCAAGCAAACCCCATACCTTAACCCAGTGCCCTTTACCCCTAGATTAGTGCAGATTACTCTTTCTCAGCCACTGGCACACCAGTTGCCTTGGAACCATGAACACAGCTCCAGGCTCCCATGGATCCTCCCACAGCTACCAAATGGAGTCAGCAGGGAGACAGCAGAGCAACATCCCAGGAGGAGCCTGTGGGAAAGCTGGGCACAAACCAAGCCTCTTAGCTCACACCACCTTCTTCAAGACAGTCTTCCTTCTAGGGATGCACATACACCTTCTGATGTTGTCCATCAGAGCAAGGACTTTGAACTGGGGTCTATGCACAAGTCTCCATGTCCCAGTTTCCACCGCCCTCCCACAATAAACAAGGAAGATGACACTGTCCACAACTTAGGCAGGTAAAAAGGTATCCTGGCTCATGCTTTCTCTGTTGAAAGGCATCACAGAAAAGGCCATCACCAAAGAATAAACATATTGGGTGGCAGATGGCAGAGCTGTGTGCCAGTAGGCAGAGCAGCAGGCCGGGAAGAGAGGAATTAACACAGAATTGGCTGGTGGAGAAAAGACTGAAAGGAGATGTATCCTTATGGAGCAGAGGGAAGAGTGCTCCATACAGCTTCCTGGAGAAGCTAGCTTCAGAGAGGACTGACGATGAGCTGCTTCTCACTAGCTAGCAAATAACTCATGTCCTTTAGTGTCCCTGTATGTGGCCCTTGGCGCAGCTACTTACCATAGGGATTTTGAGGGCATTGATGTAGAAAGAGTGAATTTCCCAGTAGCAGCAAATGTTGTAGATAAATTTGACAAGTCGGTGGATCCAGAAAACCCCAGCTATCACCAGGATGCAGATGAGGAAGCTGTTTGCCTGGATTCTGCAAGCAAGAAGAGGCGGGGAGTAGGAGACAGGACCAGGCAGACACCTCAAGTACCTGAGAAAGCAACATCCCCTACCTTGCACTGCAGACATTTGGAGGCAAGAAGGCATCTGGCAGAGTCACCTTAATGGGCTCACTGGGATGCTGGCTATGATTTACTGCTTTGTTGGCAAAGAGGATGTCATAATCAACGCAGCTGATAAGAAAGGTGGTGAATGCCACCACAAAGATGAACTGCCTGTGAGAAAAGGAAGCAGGTGTGAAGGAATCGCCTTTCTAACCCTCAAAATGTGAATCAGGCAGGGTCACATGTCACAGAGATGCACTCTCACAGCCATGGCAGCAGGAAAGTTCATGGGCATCAGTTCCTTGAACCAGAATGCAGTTTGGGGCATAGAAAACCCTAATGAAGGGAAGACAAGATAACTCCCACCCATTCAGCTACAGGAGCTTGGCATATCCCTGTGGCTGTTCCCCAGCAGCTGCCAGAGCCACGAGAGAGGAGGAACCTGCACTTACATGAGCTCAAAGATCTCTCCAATGAGCATGCAGGTGAAGCCATTTTTCTGATGCAGGTTATAGACGTGAAAGCTACAGTCAAGGAGAACAGCCTGGAGACTCCTTCCCTATGAAGGATGGAGAGGCATCTCCATGTCTCACTGGCATCCACAGCTTCCCAGCTGAGCCTCCATCCCCCATTGAGGGAAACCCCCTCCCACACCTACTCATCAGCAAGTTGGTTCTTCACTGCAGGAAAACGCACTCTGTTCAAGTAAAACATAACTGGCATAAGAGGACATTAAACCTCTGGCACCTGTGGCTAGTACCCCTGTTCCCAATCCTGGTAATGTGGTTTGCATAACTAACACTCATTTATAAAGCAAACAACCATTCTCTGTAACCAAGCAGTTCACCTGTTAGTTCCCTTCTCTTCACTTTCAGCCCCTGAAAATTGGTAAACCAAATGAAAAACCAAACAGATTTTTTCTTCCTCCCTGCCAGCCTCAAGAGTCCCGGGCAACAGGCTGATTGGTCCCTTCCTTACCAGGTTTCATGAATGAAGGCACTTGGCCAACCTGACGGCAGTGATGACCCCATCAGAGAATATGGAAGTGTAGAAGGACATACAACATTGTTCATATAATCAAGGAGCCAAAATTCCCAAGTGGGAACTTCGACTGGAATAGTAAGACCTAGGACCCCTCAGCAGACAGCCACTGTCATCTGCTTCCTCCAAGGACTGAGTGACTTACATTCTTTTTTATGACCTTTGCGTCTAGATGATGATTATTATACTGATACGACAAACCACGTGTTATGATACAACCCTATCTGCAGAGAGTCCCAGTGGTCAGAAACCATGAACTATATAAAACCACCACACGCGATATAAAATTCTGTACTACGCTACTTTTAAAATTGTACTACACTGACTCTGCTTACAGAAATTCTGTGCTACTGATTATGAATGCTGTCCTATGCTAATTATAAAACCACATTAAGAAAATAGAACTTTAATTGTAATTGCAGCTTAGTATTCCCACCACTCTACCAAGGATCCCTAAAAAACCCTGTCCCTCCCTTCAGTGTTAGATGATGGAACCCTACAGGGATGCGGTGTCAAGGATGTGAGTTCTGCCATCTTCAGTCCCTTTGCAGCCATATGGTGTCCTCCAGGACATCTCGGAGTTCCCCCAAACCCAGTGTTTCCACTACCATTGACACCCCAGAAAGCAGTGAGGTGTATCCTCCCTGAATCTCCTGAGAAAGGATATGCGAGAGAAGAAGAGGTCCAGATTCTCAATGTGATGCCATGGAGCTGAAGGAAGAAGTGCAGGGTGAGAGGCTGTCCAACATAGCCGACCTTTCCGCCTGTGCGAGACAACCCCACCTCTTCCCCGTCCCGAGCCCCTCGAAGTCCCATGGCATCCATCCGTGGCTCCCCTTGCTCCCTGGTTGCTCCCCCGATCCCTAAGGCCTCCGCCGCCTCACGCTTCCCCACCCCGCTACCCACAAGCTCGGGTTCGCGGCCAGAGCAGGCCTCATCCCCCCGATGCCTGTGCCGCCGCTCACACTTGGCGCCCTCGGGGACATGGACGAGCAGGTCGCCGCCACCGGGAGGTGACTCGGTAGAGGAGCTCTCCAGACGCTGGTACTGAGTCTCGAAATGGGCCATGGCGGGGCGGGGCTCGGCTCCGCTCCGCTCCGCTCCGCGCCGGCGCCGCCNGGAAAGGCGAGAGAGCGGGAAGCCGGGCTGAGCCTAGTGGCGGCTTGTGACCAAACAGGATATGACGTATTTCAGCTAAGGTGTGCTTCTGGCGACGACGGGCAGGGACGGTTGGTGAGTGAGCCGACGTGTGTGCCCGGTGCTGGCGGAGGGTGACTCTTTGGAGTAACAGCTTCGGGAGGATGGGGCCGCTTGCCGCAGGGGGATTAACGGCGTTGTGGGTATTCTGAGGGCAGCGGCCGCAGGAAGGACTCGGGCAGGGGAGGAGGAGTGAGCCCGTGGGGCGGGGACCTCGGGGAGGAGAAATGGGGGGTTCCTGGGGCCATGCCCGTCCCTCTGACGTTATCCTCGCTGTTGGGAGCAAGAGCGATGCCGACCCCGGAGACCGTGTCCATTTTCGAGGCTGCTCAGGACCCCGTCCTCCTGCGCGGACTAACCCTGGTCACTGGAGTTGCTGCGGACGTGTGGGCCACGGAACCAGCACCAATGAGCCACGGTGCGTGGACCTTCAGGGGGACAGCGGGGCGGGAGCTCGTGTCCATCAGCTCTAAGGCACGAAGGAGTTCTGTTCCCAGCACAGCTTGGGTGGCAGTCCTGATTCTTGGCCTTCACCGCCTGGTGGGTGGGTATATTCGCTTTCATTAGTGTCACCCCAAGGATGCCAAACCTCTTCAGCAGACGTAAGGATTTGTTGGGTAGCTGAGAAGGCATCCAGGAAGTCCCGTTCCTTGCCTTTCTGTCTGGGGTGCAATCTGTACACAGCCCTTCCTTCTTCCAGACAAACCTGCAGCCACCAGCAGGGAAGAGAAGGTCCACAGGGTACCCGAGGTGCCAGAGCGGATGTGCTGCTTGACCTGCAAGCAGGTGTTTGGCAGCCGGGAGGAGCAGGTGAGCCGGGCTGAGTGGTCAGTGTGAGAAGGGAGTGGGGCTGGGGGCTGGCAGGGTCGTGCTACAGAGGCTTAGCCCAAGCATGTTACAGCTCAAGGCTGGCTGCTTCCTATGTCCTGCTGAGATCTGCCACTCAGACCCAGCATATTATTGCTTAAAACATAATTTACTGGAGGTAAATAGCCTGTGCCTGTTCAGGTTAGCTGTTAGGTGGCTAACTCTTTAATGTACTGTAGTCTTCCACTTGGGATCACTGCACAGTACCAGCATCAGTTTAGCCCCAGGGGTCTGTCACCTGAAGGCCTTTAGTGATCGAAACTTCCATAGGCCACCAAGACCCTGCCAGCTCATACCTCTTTCTTCCACAGACTGAACACTACCGTCTCGACTGGCACCGCTTCAACCTGAAGCAGCGTCTCCTGGGGTGCCAGACACTGCCAGAAGAAGTATTTGAGGAGAAGACTCACACAGGTAAGGAATAAAGGTGCCCTCAGCAGAGCCCAGCAGCTGTCAGCAGTCTTTCTGGGACTGTTGTGTTCAAAGGTGAAGGTCTGGCAACCACTGCCGTCTTGGAGTCCGTTTATTGTGAGCTTGTGGAGTCTCTGGGGGATCCAGCACTGCTTCTGAGTCCTGCTGACTCCTGGGTAGAAGAAAGTTTTCTACCTAAACTATATTTGTGCCTATCTGGGAAACGAGGTCCAAATGCCTCTCTTCCCAGCTTGCAGTCCCCTCGTGACATGTAGAGTACAAGATAAGATATTTCCAGAATTATGTGCTGGCCATTGGAGCCCCCTGTGTAGCTTCGAGGAAGCTGTTGGTTAACTTTTGCCTTGTTTTATTTTCTTTCTTTTGCAGGTGATGTTTCCAGCATCTCAGGGTCAGATTCTGAAAGCTCTGATGCAGTCAGTGAGTCAGAGTTACTGCCCTCTGCCACCTGCAGCCCCAAGTCTCTCTCAGTCCTCAGGTCCCACAAGGTGCTGCTCTGCAATGCAAAGGGCCAGCTCATCTCTGCCTACCGCTGCGTGGTGGGCGCCAAGAAGGCAAGTTACAGCCCAGCTTGCTGGGAGAGGGACCTCAGAAAAGGCAGGTGACACTGAGGTGTATACTTCTGTGTGATGGTCCCTTACATCCCATAATGGAAGGATTGGTCTTTGGAGCCTGAGTCAAGCCTCAGTTCTTGCTTGTGGCTTTTTTGTGTTCTGGTTTGGGTTTTTTGTCTGTGTTTCTTCCAGAAACCTGCTTCTGATGGCAGCAGAGAGGCTAGTCTTGTCCCAGAGGACAGCAAGATGTAACAAGGTAATCCTGTGGGTGCTAACAGGGGTCTCTGTGTCTCAGGGTGGCAGTGAGGAGCCAGCAGAACTGATGAAGTCGCTGCAGAACCTCAATGCATGCACATGCTGGGTTGTGTTGATGATGGGCGGCGGGCACTTTGCAGGAGCTGTCTTCCGAGGGTGAGTACAGAGGAGCAGAGCCAGACAAGGATAAGGAGGTGAGGCTAATCATTAGATGGTCATCCTCCTCTGTCGCAATGCTTACACACCCTGGGCATCTGCAGCTCCCAGTGTTTGCCTGAGTTAGTTAAGCCCAGATATCCTGCAAGCCCAAGCCGTTAATCTTTAGGGCCTCAGGGGCAAGCCACAACCCCTCTGGGATCCCAGTAACATCAGCTCTTCTCCTCTCCATTCATGGAGTCCTGGTGCTCATGCCTGCTTATCTCCGCAGCTCCGAGGTGCAGGAGCACAAGACCTTCCACCGCTACACAGTGCGAGCCCGGCAGGGCACAGCACAGGGCCTACGGGACGCTCAGACCCCAGGGTCAGCACCCAGGTCAGCTGGGGCCTCCCTGCGGCGTTACAATGAGGCTGCTCTTCTCAAGGTGGGGCTGGAACACAGCACTGGGCTTTTGGCAGGGAGATGTTTTCGTGGCTGGCTCCATGGGGTGGTAACATGCTGTTGCTGGAGGGCATGGGTGGGGTGTGAGCTCCAGAAAGGTGTCAAGGCCCAACTGAGTCTCCTCCGTTCTGAGTTTGTCCCTGTTTCAGACCTACCTGTGTCCACACGGTGTGCTCAGGACCCCATGATGCCTCATCTTACTCCCCAGGATATTCAGGACCTGCTGGCAGCCTGGGCACAGCACCTGAAGGAAGCTCAGCGCATCTTCCTGCGGGTTCCTCGTCACAACCGTGCACTACTCTTTGGTGGCAGGAACCCAATCCTCACCCAAGGTGACCCTCGTGTCTGCTACATCCCTCTCAGCACCCGCAGGGCCACCCTGCGAGAAGTGCTGCGAGTCCACACCATGCTGGCCACCCTGCAGGTGTATGGTGAGTCATCCCAGCCCAGGTGCAATGATGTGGTCCCACAGGCAATCTTGTGTGTGTTTGGGGACACTGCTTTACGGAGTTGAGGTCCCAGCTCTCCAGCGCTCATCTCCTGGAGATGTGGGGTACTCCCTGTCACTAAGTAATGACAGGAGCACTCTTGCCGCCCAGGGAAGGACACGCCACTGGAAGACATCACTGGGTCTCCCCGGAAGAACTGGCAGAAAAGGCAACAGAAGGTGCAAATTGATTCCATGCAGAAGGACAGAAGTGGTGAGCTTGAGCCACAGAACAAGCAGGGGTGTCTGCTGTAATAGCACAGCACCAGATTTACAGCCCTGTGACAGGGCCTGGCACTGCAGTGGGCATCTGCAGCACACGGTCTTGTGCTGGGCAAAATGGCAGGGTGTGCTTGGCCGAGAGCCCTGAGTGACTTGTGCTGTGTGGGGCATCAGCCCCTGTCTTACCTGCTTCAGCCCTGGAAGAAGAGGAAAGCCCTGGAGGGGAACTGGAAACTGTGGAAGTGGCACTGGGGACCTTAGACCTTCGGGAGTTCGAAGTGGTGCCTAAGCGAAACTGCAAAAGGAGGAAGAGGAACAAGAAAGTAGAGAAAGGTTAGGGGGAAGAACTGACCAGGGACAGTGTAGGAAGGTACTGGAGAAGGGACCTGCCATGGTGGCTGGGGTGCCAGGTGACCCTGCCCCTCTTCCTCACCATGTGCTCCCTGTTCAGGGCCCCTTGCTGAAGAGATGCGGTGCCATGGTAGCAAACATGGGCAGCCTGGCCCAGAGCTGGTGATAGAGCTGCAGGGGGAGGCTGGGCCTCAGCGTCTTCCCTGGGGCAATGGAGGTAAGTGAGGCCAGGAGCTGCGTGGGGTGGTTGCTTGCTCCATCTGCTGGTGGCTTTACGGCAGGGTGAAGGGGATGTTGTCATGAGGTGTACAGAGCAGTTGGTTGTGGGGTGGCTGTAGTGCAGCCACATGCCTTTGAGTGAGCCCTGTGTTCAGAGCAGGCAGCACTTGGCTGAGGCAGGTGTGCTGGAGCAGGGGAATTAGAGTGAGTTTCATCTCGTAAGAGGGCTTGGCTGCTGGTGGCAGTGCCCAGCAAAGCCCTGCTTCTTGTCATAGACTCTGAAAGTGCTGGAAATCCTGCAGTGCCCAAATCCAGCTAGCAGGACAGTGCTTTAAGTGGGCTCTATGTTTCTCCTAGTGTCACCGGTTGAGTTAAATCTCCTGCTGATACTCAATACCATACTGCAGTTGTAGTGTCTTCAAAATTAAAGTGCTAGCTGGACCAAAGTATTGTTCTGTTCTGGCTGCTGCTTTCGGTTTCCAGGTGGTGGTCTTTTTGTCTGCGGATTAGAGGTGAAGAGGGGGTAGTTGCTGGCTTGTCCTGCTGCTTCTGCATTTTGCTGCAGTTTTCTTGCACATGGGCTAAGGTCATTGTGCATTTTGTTAAAGAGCATTACTGAGAATGAGTTATTTCAACCCAGAATCTGGGTGTTACATTTCCTCACTTCCCTGTTGGGGGAAAGTGAGCTGTGTTACCCCAGCACACCTTGTCAGACCAGAGCGCTGCTCTGCTCAGGGACCCATGAGACTCTTTTTCTGTTCTTCCCTCATAGGTGATCCTCAGACCCAGCTCCGCAATGCCCTCTTCACTGCCTGCAAAACAGGGGATGTGGGGACGTTGTCACACCTCCTGGGTGTGCCAGAGAGTGGAGGTGTGCTGGTGGACAGCGAGGATGGGGAGGGCAACCAGCCCCTGAATGCATCGTGTTCTCTGCTCAACCAGCCCATGGATGAAGGTGGCTGCACCCTGCTTCATGTGGCAGCACAGGCAGGGAAGGCCAAAGCTGTGTGCCTGCTGCTGGAGGCAGGAGCAGACCCTGCTCTCAGGTATGACCATAGGACACTCAGTGGTTGAGCCTCTGCTGTAGGAGCCCAACGACTGCTTTCTGTCTTGATCACAGGAGACTAGTGCAAGCTTTGTCATGAGGCAGCTGAGGTTGGTGTCTCCAAAGCAAGATGTCCACGCTTGTTAGGGGAGGCCTAAGAGCTGAGTCACCATTCTCAGCCTGTCTGGTCTGGCATAGAGGCAGTACCCCAAAGTGCTCCCAGGTTTATTGGTAGGCAGTTCAGAAAGCGGGGATGTGACCATCCTTTGCAGGACATTCGAGGCATAAGAAAAAGGAGGATTTGGGGAGTTCTGGTGTGGAGATAAGCAACTTTCCCTTCCTTGGCTGTGATCCCCTGGCCTGCAATACCCACGAGACATCCCTAGGATCCCCCTGGACTCAGCCCAATGGGACATAAGCAGTAAGATGTCAGGGTTAACTGGTTTTCCTTGTCTCTCAGAGACAGGCAGGACAGGACTCCCTACTGTGTCTCTGCTGACAAACTGACCCGCAATGCCTTCCGCAAGTTCATGGTGGACCACCCAGACAAGTATGACTATCACCGTGCCAAGGTGGGTGGCTGCTGTCTGCCAGTGCCTTCTGGGTGCTGAAGGACCCCATAGCAAAGTGCCTCTTGCCCACTTGTGCCATTGCCCTTTGCTCAGTGGGAAATGCTGACTGCCCCTAGGTGCCAGGGCCCCTGACACAGGAGATGGAGGCCAAAAAGCTGGAGAAGAAGCGGGCACAGAAAGCCCAGCGGAAGCAGGTGCAGCGGGAGAAGCAGCAGTGCTGGGAGCAGGAGCAGAAAGAGAAGCAGTGGTTTGCAGCCCTGTCTGACAAGGAGAAGGTGAGGCCATGCATGGGAAGGGGACCCAGCCTTACTGGGACAGTGCTGATGTGGGCTCTGGGCACAGCAGCTCCCAGGGGCTGCTGGGTCTGAGCTGTGTCTCTGCTCTCCAGAGGGCCCTGGCCACAGAGCAGAGGCTGGCCGCACAGCTGCAGGACGTCAGCACAACTCTTGTCAACATCAGGTAACAGCAGCATGGCTCCACAGACAAACTGTCCCAGCACAGTTGTTCCCTGCCCTTCTTGTTCCATTTCTCATTGCCAGTCTAAAGGTATTCCTGTCCAGTCAGTTCCCAGTAGTGCCTCTGTAAAAATCTTTCTCCTCTCTTGCCCTGCCACCTTGAAATACTCTGCACAGGACAACTTGGTCTAGTTGCAGCCAGTTCCACAGC
Organism: Semnornis frantzii; assembly: GCA_013399775.1. Taxonomy (NCBI): domain Eukaryota; kingdom Metazoa; phylum Chordata; class Aves; order Piciformes; family Ramphastidae; genus Semnornis; species Semnornis frantzii. The sequence goes on from VWYK01094856.1 coordinate 319,243, forward strand.
CAGCTAGCCCCCTACCTGCTCCTATCCCTGACTGCACATCCCACATCCCTTTTCCCTATGTCACCCCACATGCTTGTGGGCAGCCAGCCCTCCCAGTGCTCATCTGGCCAGGGGCAGGGCCATGTATGGGGTCAAATTCCCCCATCTTCAGCCTGCCTTGAAATGCCTCACACCACACTTTTATGCAATATCACCTGCAGAGGGCAAGTCCTGGCCAAGCTGCTGGCTGAGCAAATCATTTGACAAGGACCAGAGGGGCTCCATCTTCCTCATGCTGCTGGTGTTTTGTGTCCCAACCCAGTGAATTCTGGCTTTCTCTATTTCTCTCACAAGTGTCCCCTTCACTGAGGTCCTTCTCTGCTTTTTCTTGCAGTCGATGCTGGCATTGTGGGGAGTCCCTGCTGGGCCGGATTCCGTTCCATTACCTTGACTTCTCCTTCTGCTCCACAGCCTGCCTGCAAACCCACCGTCAGGCCCGGGCCAGCCACACATAAGGTTGGGAACTGCTGCTCTTTGCCAAGGACTAGTGTGGAGGAGACATGACTGAGCACTGTGTGTGCAGTGAGGGAGAGTATGTGGAGCAGTACTGGTCAGAGGAATGGAGCAGGCCAGGTCACTCTGGGGCAACACTAGCAAAGCCCTGTACAAGAGTATCACTGTGGGCGGTGGCTCTGGGGATGATACATGAGAGCTCTCCGGGTGCTGGTGTTAGCAGGACCCCTGGCTGGAGCCTCTGCCAGCTTTTCTCTTGGCTCCATAATAGCCTGCTGTCTGTGGTAGTAGAGCAGATCCTGACACATCTGGACCCTGCAGCCCTGAGCTAACTGTAAGCCACACCTGTGAGCACCCTCTGGGCTGTGCTTTGCCTTCTCCTCTCCTGGATCCAAACAATGTCTCAGCTGTGTCATGTTAGCAACTACCTCCTCTGCCTGCATTATCAATAAAGAGGTGCCTTGTCCCCTAGGCCTGGGGAAGTGTCAGCACAAGCATTGCAACAGTTTGGGATTAACGTGCAAAACAAGCTCAAATTCGAACCCCTTTCTCCTTAGCACAGACCCTCTGCTGCTGTCTCTGATGGCAGGGGAGCCGTGAAGCACTGCCATCCCAGCAAGATGTAGTTGTGGTGCTCAGCAGGTCTCTGTTTATTCTGTGGCCATGGTGCTGTGGCTGAGGGTCCTGTTGAAAACAGGTTGGTCAAGGAAGAGCAAGAGAGGGGTGGGGGGTGCTCCTTCCAGCTCCAGCACTGTAATGTTGTTGGGGCGGCCAACATGCAGCACTGAGCCAGGCACAAAGAGAGTCTGCTGGGGCCCACGGTGGGGCCAGTACCGGCCCAGGTTGAAACCATTTATCCACAGCTGGCCCTGAAAGATGAAGACAGGACTGAGCGGTGCCCCTCTCCATCCTCATCCCATCTACTGGATGATAGTGGTCTTACCTTGCCCCAACCTGGGAATTTCACAAAGGTGTCCCAGGTGATGCCAGGGGTCTCAAAGGTTCCAGTGTAGAAGGCTGGCCCTGCTCTGCCTGTGCTGCTTGATTTTGGCAGGGCACTATGGGGCCAGCCCTGCTGCACAGCAGTGTCTATGGCCAGGGGGTAGATCAACCAGTTGCTGAGATAGCTGGAGTCTAAGGAGAGGTTCCCCAGCAAGCCCTGAGATGTAGCAGGAGGGAAAATGAGCAGGGTCTGCCATGTGCAGGAGGATGTTTAGCTTCCCCAAGGCCTATCCCACTCACAGCAGTGGAACTTGGGTTGGATCTGCTCCAAGGGGCAGATCAGCCCTGACTGCTGTGGCGGCATAACAGAGACAAGGCTCCTGGTCCTGGTGCATTTGTCAGGACCGGGGGAGTAAGTGGTCTGAGATAAACTGAGGCACAGGTCTGAGGGTATCCCTGCAATGGCTGGAGTCTGATGCAGGTTACAAGAGAAGGGAGTGTTTGGCCACACAGATGGCCAGGCCTCACCTTGAAGTCACTGATGTTGGCCCCAAAGCTGATCCTGCCCATGTTCTCCAGCAGCACATCCAGGATGTCCCCTGCCCTGCCAGTCACTCGCAGCGCTGTCTGCCCATCCCGCTCCAGTGTCCCCTGGTACTCCTGCAGCCACAAGGTCTGCACTGCTGCCCTGTGCTTGGATTCCACTACCCCAGTCACTGCCATCAGCCTGCCAGAGTTGCATCCTGCTGCCTGTTTTCCAAGAACCAGCCCAAGCCTACACTCTGCCCCTGGGGGGCACATGTTCAGGCCAGAGGGCTGGCCAATGGGTTCAGCATGGCTCACAGCACCCTGGCTGTTCCGAAGACCCCAGGAGGGCACATCGTTCCTGAGAGGCTCCTGCAGTCTCACCTTCTGCAGCATCACATAGCCGCGGTCACGGATGGTGTGAGGAGGCGCACCCAGCACTGCTGGGTCTGGGACATCCTGGGGCAGCTGTGTGCGGTACACCACAAAACCATGGACCTGCAGGACACAGCAGAGTGGCACAAAAAGGGTCTGGAGACAAGCTCTGCTCCTCCAGCCCAGAGCCAGGGTGGGGCAGACAAGTCTAGGAGCATCTCCCCCACTGTCTCCCACTGCACCCATCACAACACCTGCTTTATGGCCTCAAAGGTGAGGGGGAACTGGCTGTGGATGGGCCCAGAGGTACACAGTACATCCAAGACGTCCAGGAGGTCGGCATACTGCAAAGAAACAGATAGGTGCTGGCCAGGCCAAGGAAGCCCAGCCCTCAGGGCAGGCACTTACCTTCTGCAGGGCAACCCGGCCATAGGCATACTTGGTGGTGGCGGATGGCATTGGACCGACTGGCAGAGGCTGGAACTGAACGGCAAACTGTCAGCTGCCTCCCTTGTATCCTCCTCTTCCCTGGCACAGGCAGGAGTGCCCAGTGCTGTCCCACTCCTCCTGCCAGGCTCAGCACCTTACTGATGACTGTGCGGATAGCAAACAGCTTGTCGGTGGGGTCTCCTGCCTCTGAGAGGGGGGCATCATAGTCATAGCTGGTGGTCACTGGTTTGTACTGGTCTTTGAAGTCAGCACCTGGCCAAGGGAAGCAATGGGAGGTGAGGAAGAGGTTCAGGAAGAGGCCAGGGCAAGGATTCCAACCCCAGGCTAGTTGCAAGGCAATGGGGGGGCACATGACCCAGAAATGAAAGCACTTGTCCAGAGACAAAATGATTCCCAAGGTGGGAACAAGCTTGAATTCAGGGGCCTTTGGGTATGTGTCAGCTTGCCCTGTGGGACAGAACAGCCACAGGAAGCAGGTTCCTTGAGGATGGCCAGGGAAAACCTCCCAACCCCAATGTGTCCCCATCCACAGGGCAGGGCTCTACTCACCACTCCAGTAGGCGAAGTTCGTCCCCCCATGGAACATGTACCTGTGAGATACCCCAGAGAACCCTGTCAGCACCCCACAGACCTGGTGGCGATCTCACTGGGCACTTCCCTCTTCCTGCTGCTCTTGCAGTCTCAGCCCTGCCTGCCAAGCCTGGTGGGATGAAGGCAAGCAGCAACGCCCACTCCAGTGCTGGCAGACAGGAGAGCTTCACATCCTCAGCCGACTACTTGCATGTTAATGTTGGCTCCCAGCTGCAGCATGTCCTCTAGTCCCTGGGCCACCCTCGCTGAGCTGGCACTGGCATGTGCCTCCCCCCAGTAGTCTAGCCAGCCTGTGTAGTACTCAGAGTTCACCTGAGGGAGAGAGAGACTATCACCTGCCTGGAGCTGAGGCAGCCACATGCCCTCTGATCAGCTGCAGGCTGGCCCGAGTACTTCTCCTTGCCTCGCTCTTCCCACCCCCCCAGTCCCTTTGCCTCCTCAGAGCCACTGTAGACTATCCCCTGCCACCACAGAGCCCCACTCAAGCTCACCAGGGGCCCCTTTGGCTCAACCTGGCGCTGGGCACCAAATGCCTCCGTCACATTAGAGCCTGCAGAGATGGCAGTAGAGAGTTTAGAGCAAGACGGAGCAGGGACTCTCATCCCCTCTGCTCCTCCTACCTCACAGAAGTACCTGGCCCAAAGTCGATGGTGGCATAGAGACCCTGCAGCGTGCCGCAGCGCAGGTCCTCCGCCCGTGCGTCGTCAGTAGTGAAGAGCAGCACCTCGCTCCCCAGTAGTGCTCGGAAGGAGGCCAGCAGATGTCGCAGGTACTCATAGTCGCAGGCATAGTAACTCCCGTATTCGTTCTCCACCTAGGAGCAAGACGGCGCAGCAACCAGCACGGCAGGGCTTTAGCCAGGTCCCACTATCCAATGGGACAAGCACACAGCTCTTGATGTCATTAGATGTCATGATAGCTCTCAAGTGCTTCCCAAAACTGACCTTCCAGCCCCACTACGACCCCAGCTTTGCCAGTGTCCCTTAAACCACAACCGGGGTGATGGAAAGCACCTGAGAGTTCTAGCCCTTGGATTTAAACCCAGGTCCTGAGGTCAGGGAGGAGTTATTTAAGAGCTGTGCCAAATGAGGTCATGGTGTAGAGGGTACAGGTGGCTTTTTGAGGAACATCCAAAGATCATCCAAAGCAGCGTGTGGGGCTGAGTTCCACATCACCCTACCTGTACACTGATGATGTTCCCTCCATACTGGTACAGCCGTGGCTTGATCTTGGGTAGCAGGACATGGAGCCAGGAGTCCACAGCTGCCAGGTAGGCTGAGTAAACAGAGAGTAGCTCAGCCTGGCTGCCACATGCACTCCAACCAACCTTCAGACAGCCCTGCCAGAATGAGGATGGAGTTGTCAGGGCAGTGCCAAGTGTGATGAGGAAGCAGAGGTGGAGGATGAACTACAGGATTCTCAAATGATGGCAAAAAGGATGAGAGAAACTACACACAGAGGGCTGTCAGGTGTATGGAGAGACACCAGCATGCTGGCAGCAGGCTGTAAGGGCATGGTGGCCAGAGCCCCATGCTGAGGCTCACCAGGGTCAGAGGAGCGCAGGACAATGTCTGATTTCCACAGCAGCCAGGCAGGCAGGCCACCCTGAAGAAACATGTACAGCAGAGATGGAGGCAGAGAAACAGCTCAACAACCTGGGCTGGCACACAGACAAAACACAGCCAGCGCAATGCCACAGCACTGGAGCAGCACATGGCCCACAGGCCAGCAGTCTAGGCAGGGCTGGCATGGCACCGCGGTTAGAAGGGCCAAGCCCATTGCGCTCTTCCCAAACCATTTGTCACCCCTCTGTGCCAGGATGGAGCTCACCATCTCCCACTCCGCACAGATATAGGGCCCTGGACGCAGAATCACCAGAAGCCCCAGCTCAGCTGTCAGGTCCAGGAAGGCTTCCACATCCCGGTTTCCAGCAAAGTCATAAACCCCTGGCAGTGGCTCATGGTAGTTCCAGGGAACATAGCTGGGGTGAGAGAGGAGATCACCAGGCAGGTGCTAAGGGCACCCCAGCACTATGGGGAACTGTTCCACAGGCTGATCCCTCTGCTCCTGTCAACTAGCCTCCAGCCTGATCTGGGGATGGCAACTAGGGTTGAATCAGGACAGGCAGTGAGGTTATGCGGATCCCAGTGCAAGGCCGGTCCCCGCTCCCTGTGGTCAGACAACACCCTTGCCTCCATCCCTGCGCTGGGAACCCCAGAAGCCCCAAGGACCCACAGTGGCTGCAGGATGTGCACCATCAGGGCTGTCCTGGTCACTTACACCTGCACAGCGCTGAGCCCACTCATGTACATCTTGAGGAGCCGGTCCCTCCAGGCAGGGCGTGGGACACGGGCATAGTGGATGCTGCCCGAGATGTAGCGGAAAGGGACACCATCCTTGAGGAAACAGTCCTTCTCGAAATCCAGCTGGAAGGAGCGTGCTAGGAGGGAGGCCTGCAGGGGCAGGGCAGTGACAGGGGGCTCCAGACCATCTCCAAGCCCAGCCGCCCCCTCCCATTCCCTGGGACACTCCCCATCCTCAGTGCAGAGATGAGGCAGTGTGCTGGTTTGAGGCTAACTGGAATATTTTAAAGGAGAAAATTATATTATAGGCTGTGAAAGGAAAACAATCATGATGTCTACTTCACTCATAGGCTTGCTGAGATGTTTAAGAAAAGAATACAAAACAAAGGTAAGCCACTCGGGCTCAGTCTCTGGGGCACAGCGTCTCAAGCGGTCTAGCTTCTGGCTTTCTCCTTTCTGCTGAGTAACCTCACTAACCACTTTCCTTCTAACTCCCCTGGCCGATCCTCCAAACTCACCTTGCATGTAAGGCAAATCTTGGGGTAAGGTATAGGGGTGAGGAGAAGGTGGAAGGGTGGTTGGAAGCCCCTCCTGGGGTCTCTGATTTCTGGGATGGGTGTTGTGTTTCTGTATTACCTTTAACTTGTATATTTCTGTAAATATTCCTGTATATAGTGTATATATCTGCTAGTATATTGTGCTAAGCTGTAAATATAGCTTCATCTTTTAACTTCCAGCCCGCTGAGTCTAGTCTGGGTGATTTTACAAAGTGTGTGGGTCGGGTAACTCCCAAACCATCACAAGTAGGTACTGTACTGTCCCAGGAGAACAGGAGGAACGAGCGGGGCAGCCATTTACACCACCTAATAGCCCACCTCCCGCTAATCAAAACATCCTGCAGTGAAGGTAGTGGCATTTCAGGCGACGGGTGCTAGGAGGGCAGCCAGGGAGCTGGGAGCACGAATGAGACACTGAGACAGGACACGGGCTGCAGCAGAGAGGACTCACGTCCGGAAGACCAGGGATACAGGAAGAAAAGCGGGGCAGATCCCGGAGACGTCCCAGCAGATCTTTCGCAGCTCAGCCCCACACACTTCTCCCAAACTTTCCACCTGTGTTTGCCCACCTGTGTGTGCAGAAGTCCCGCCGCCAGCAGCAGGCCCAGAGACAGCAGCCGCATCCTCGCTGGGTGCTTGGTAGACCCGTAATGGAGGACAAAGCGGGACGTGGACATCAGCATCACATGATCCTTACAGGCGAGCGGCGGTGCTTCCTCCAGGTCCTAAGTCCAGGCAGCTGGGAGCAGCGCAGCTGGGAAGGAGTGAAGGCCAGCGGTGGAGTGACTCTGGCCTTCTCACCTGGGCGGCGGCACTTTCTCAAAGTCCACAGGGCACGGGATGAGGGCAGCGCATCACTGCCCAAGCCAGCACAGCCCTGGTGCCTCCTGGGGCAGTGGGTGACACACACAGAGGCTCAAGGAGCCTCATAGAAGTGCCACCACTAGACACAATGCCTTCGAAGGAGCTCAGCTCACTTGTCCATTGGAGAAGTGGTGATGGGTTATCTCTCTGCTAGGGGAATGATGCCGCCGCCTGAGGCAAAGGAAAACGGCCCAGCAGCGAGGTCTGGAGCCTGGTGGCGGTCCTGGTGACAGGGGCTTCAGAGAGGTACCGCAAGGCTGGGCTGGGGATGATCCCCTCGGGGCCTCGCCACTTCTGCCGCCATCACCGCTGACCTACCCGCCCGAGCTTGGGTCACCGGAGCCAGCTCAGGGGAGCGGCGAGGCTAGCCCTACCAACGCTCGCAGCAGGGGGGTGGCACTGCGCCGCGGACACCGCCTTTCACCCCAGTCACAACGCCGGGCGAGCACGGGACTCGGCGCTCCCCCCTCGTTCCGCTGCGCTTCCGTCGCGCCGCAGCGCGCCCGCTCCGTAGGAGGCAGCACCGGGTCCCCGCTCGGACGGCACTAGGGACCCGGCGGGCTGCAGCGCCCCGCCCTGTGGGCACGCCCCGGGTGACGCAACGGGTGACGCGCGGCGGCGGGCGATGACGCGGGCTGGCGATGGGGCAGGCGCTGTNGATGTTCGGTCATGCGTGGGGGGAGGGTGATCGGGGTTGGGGATGCTTGTGCATGGGGCTGATGCTCGGGAATGGGGGGATGTGGGGGGATTGTACATGGAGGGAATGCTCGGGGATGGGGGCATTCTTGGGCATTAGGTATTCTCTGACATGGAGGAGATTCTTGGGCATGGAGGGAAGCTCGGGGGTGTGGGTGCTTGTGCATGGAAAGGGTGCTCGGGAATGGGAGGAAACTAGGGGATGTGGGATACTTGTGCATGTGGGGAATATTCGGACGTGGGGTGCTCGGGCATGAGGGGGATATTTCAGCTCGGGGTGCTTGTACATGGGAAGATGCTCAGACATGGGAGTATTTCCCCTAGCATGGAGGTGATGCTCAGGCATGGGGCTGTCCTTGGGCATGGGTGCATGCTTGGGCATGCTCAGGCTTAGGGCATGTTGGGCCATAGGGGAATGCTTAGGGATGAAGGTGGTGCTCCTATGGAGCAAAGTATGTTCGGGGGTGTGTGGCATGCTCATGTATGGTAGGGAGTGCCACTGGCACTTGGGTGTGTGGGAGAATCTTAGGCATGTTATAGGGAGATACTTGAACATGAGGAGAGATGCTCAAGGACAGGCATTTGTGCTGAGTGACAGGGCTTGGTCATGCCCATGCCCAGGAGTGGGTGCTTGAACCCATGGAAGTGAGGACGATTAGGTCAGTGGGTTTCTTATGCAGACTGGGGACTCTTTGGTTGGCCGGCAGGTGCCCACAAGGTGGGGAAAATATTCATGCCTCAGGGGTTCCCATGGCGGTAGTGGGAGGCACTCTGCCCTCTGCTCCCCTCCCCTGGGTGCTCACACTTGAGGCTGGGCACAAGGGCCGAATGCAGGTGCAGCAGTGGCATGACACCCAGCCCAAACCGTACTTGGTTCTTCATAGGGGCTTCAGCTACGTGGACCTGGTAGAGGGGCTGCGAGATGGGCGCTTCTACGCCCTGAAGCGCATCCTATGCCATGACAAGGAGGACCGCCAGGCTGCCCTGCACGAGGTGGAGATGCACGGCCTCTTTGACCACCCCAACATCCTGCCTCTAGTGGCCCACTGCATGGTGGAGAAGGGTGCCAAGCATGAAGCCTGGCTCCTTCTACCCTATGTGAAGGTGAGAGGGGCTCCCTTGGCTGCCCCCTCCTCTTTGTCACCAGAAGTAGTAGTGGCAACTGTCTGCTTGCGTTTGCCAGGGGGGTACCCTCTGGAGCGAGGTGCAAGCACTGCGAGAGAAAGGGACCTTCATGTCGGAGCAGCGGATCCTCCTCATCCTCCATGGCATCTGCCGTGGGCTACAAGCCATCCACAGCAAGGGCTACGCACACAGGTGGGAGGCCAGCAGCCCCAAACAGGGGGGGGTGCCAGGGAGCCCAGTGGGCTTTCAGTGATGTCCATCCATTCAGGGACCTCAAACCCACCAATGTGCTGCTGGATGAGGATGACCAGCCTGTGCTAATGGATCTGGGTTCCATGAACCAAGCTTGCATCGAAGTCAACAGCTCTCGGAAGGCCATGGCTGTGCAGGTGGGTGTCCAGGGATGTCACTCTACCAACCTATCCTTGCCTTGAACCCTTCATCCTCATGCTCTTCTCTTGCAGGACTGGGCTGCCCAGCGCTGCACCATCTCCTACCGTGCCCCTGAGCTCTTCACGGTTCCGAGTGAATGTGTCATAGATGAGCGCACAGATATCTGGGTAAGGATCCAGCCCCCTGGTCCCTGGCTGACTGCCAGAGAGCTGACTTGACCCCACCATGCTCCAGTCCCTAGGCTGCATGCTGTATTGCATGATGTTTGGAGAGGGCCCCTACGATGCCATCTTCCAGAAGGGCGACAGTGTGGCTCTAGCAGTGCAGAACCCCATTGCCATGCCCCCCACAACCAGGTAAGGAGTTGGGGAGGGTGACCCTGCTCCTGGGCAGTGCCCTGTGTTGTGCACCACATGGACCTCCCCCTCATCATCTTTCCTCCAGGTACTCTGCTGCCTTGCAGCACCTGCTTTCCTCCATGATGACAGTGAACCCTCAGGAGCGACCCAGTATAGATGAGGTCCTCCACCAGCTGGAGGGGTTGCAGCCAGCACCAGAGGGCCAGGACACCACACAGATCTGACCCTGTTGCTCTGAGGCCAAGCCAGGGGAAAAGTGGGTGCCCTCATCCCTCCTCCCCTGTGGAGCTGTTGCAGAGGTGATTGCTGCACTCAAGGAAGAGCTGCTGCTCTGTGCCAGAGTTGTGTTGGATTTGGAGTGTTCTGTGCCCTGAATGCTGCTGCTTGGGACTTGATCCTGTGTCCCAGGATTTTGGACGTGTGAGCTGCTGCTAAACACGGGGCCTTCATCAGCCATTGTCTCCGCCAGGGGTTGCAGAGCATGCTGTGGGACCCACCCTGGGTGACGGCAGAAGTGGCCCCACAGCTCTGCACCAAGGAGGTGTTATCTCTGACCAAGGGCAGGGCTGTGGTCTGGGTCCTGGTGTTGTGCTGGAGCAAGGCAAGGAGACCCAGCCCCTGCTCCGCCACTGCTCTCAGCACCGATGTTGCCTTGTGTTTGGAGTAAAAGATGTTCTTGCACAGTAGTGAGGATGATGTGCCCTTGTCTCTGGGGAGGGGTCCTGCTGGGAGCAGGCAGAGAGCAAGGCCTGCTATTGGGGTTGAGCAGCCAAATGTGGCCAGAGGGAAGGCCAGCAGAGGAGAGTCCTGGCAGGAGGCAGGGTTGGAGCATTATCAGTAGCAGGGAAAGTTAATCCCTGGTCCCAGCACCTGGCTGGTGAGCCTCAGGGTGAGCACTGCAGGAGGGGGCTCAGGACAGGTTGAGCTTCTTCTTGAGAACAGGGAGGTAGGTGCCCAGGCAAGGGAGCTGCTGAAACTGGGAGGACAGGGGCAGTAGCCCTGCTCTGGTGATGGCAAGCAGAGCCTGAGAACAACACAAGCACCCCAGTGCTGGCGACATGCCTCAGCCCAGCAGACACCCTTCATACAATCATAAAATGGTTTAGAGTTCAAAGGCACCTCAGAGATGCTTTGGCTGGAGGGGTTCACCGGGACATGCAGCAGTTGGGCTGCCTGTGGAGGGTGGGTAAATAAAAGAGGCAGACAACCAGTTTCACAGGGAGCATTCCCCTCCTTTAATTGTCTCACCACAATTCAGCAGTAAAGCAGCCACAGGGGTACATGCCATGTGGGGTGCAGCCGCTGCACCGCAGAGTCAAGCATGGCCCCTGTCCTGCACTCTGGCCAGAGGGACAGGACACTACCAACCACTACCCTTCCAACCTGCATGTGGTTGTTGGGAGAAGTCCCAACAATCACTAATCTCTCCCTGCTCAGATTAAATCCGCTCCCCTGAGCTCCAGGATACAACATGAGGCCATATAACATAGGGCCATACACCACACAAGGAAGTGGTACCCACTACAAACTGCAGCAGCAATTGGGTGGGACAGGTGCCATGGCCCAAGGGAGTGGACGCAGGGTCTCTTAACTGCATGGGGAAGGAGCTGGAGCTGGAGCAGAGCACTGGGAGGAAGCATAGCAACACCAGCAGCAGAGCTGAAGCACTCATCACACACCTGACCTGACAAGAAACCGATGCAGCTGGGGGCTTAGTGGGAGACACAAAGGCTCTGAAATGGTTTATTGCAAAGGGTTTCTGCAGCTAACACAGGAAGAAGCACAGTCCTTTTGGCCAGGTGCTCCTCTACTCTTCACCCTCCTCTTCATCCTCGTAGGAGTCCAGGCCCACCTCCTCATAATCCTTCTCCAGAGCAGCCATGTCTTCCCGTGCCTCAGAGAACTCCCCTTCCTCCATGCCCTCACCCACGTACCAGTGCACAAAAGCTCGCTTGGCATACATCAGGTCAAACTTGTGGTCCAGGCGAGCCCAGGCCTCAGCAATGGCCGTGGTGTTGCTCAACATGCAGACGGCACGCTGCACTTTGGCCAGGTCTCCCCCCGGCACCACTGTGGGTGGCTGGTAGTTGATGCCCACCTTGAAGCCTGTGGGGCACCAGTCCACAAACTGGATGCTGCGCTTGGTCTTGATGGTGGCGATGGCGGCATTGACATCTTTGGGCACAACATCCCCACGGTACAGCAGGCAGCAGGCCATGTACTTGCCATGGCGAGGGTCACACTTCACCATCTGGTTGGCTGGCTCAAAGCAGGAGTTGGTGATCTCAGCCACTGAGAGCTGCTCATGATAGGCCTTCTCTGCAGAGATGACAGGAGCATAAGTGGCCAGAGGGAAGTGGATACGAGGGTAGGGCACCAGGTTGGTCTGGAATTCAGTCAGGTCAACATTCAGGGCCCCATCAAACCGTAGTGATGCTGTGATGGATGAGACAATCTGGCTGATGAGTCTGTTCAGGTTGGTGTAAGTGGGGCGCTCGATGTCCAGGTTCCTGCGGCAGATGTCATAGATGGCTTCATTGTCCACCATAAAGGCACAGTCTGAATGCTCCAAAGTTGTGTGCGTGGTGAGGATGGAATTGTAGGGTTCTACCACAGCGGTGGAGACCTGTGGTGCAGGGTAGATGGAGAACTCCAGCTTGGACTTCTTGCCATAGTCAACAGAAAGTCGCTCCATCAACAGGGAGGTGAATCCAGAGCCGGTTCCTCCTCCAAAGCTGTGAAACACAAGGAATCCCTGGAGGCCTGTGCACTGGTCCGCCTGTGAGAGAGGCATGAGTTTGCTCTGAGATGGATGTCTTTGTGAACATCTGACTCTTCAGAAGTACTTTATGACCTGCTTCACCCCTGCAACGGGCAGCTGCAGATCCCTCCCAGAGCACAGCAGGACTTGCAGTGTCCTCTGAACTCCAACAGGATGCTGGAGACTAGCACAGGAGGGACATATTCTCCCTTCTGCAGTCACCTACCAGCTTCCGGATCCTGTCCAGCACTTGGTCGATGATCTCTTTGCCAATTGTGTAATGCCCACGGGCATAGTTGTTGGCAGCATCCTCCTTGCCAGTGATCATCTGCTCAGGATGGAAGAGCTGGCGGTAGACTCCTCCCCGAACCTCATCTAGGAGAGAGCAGGGAAAGACTAAATCTTGGTGGAAGCTGCTGATTTAAGCCAACTGCTGAGCAGCTGAGGAATGGATCTGAGCACCCATCCCTCACTCCCTGCTGGGGGCACAGCCAAGGCTCCACATGTCAAAGGGTCACCACCGGAATCAGATTTCTCTGGCAGAGGGAGGTGGCTGCCACCTCTCTGCACCGGAACTCAACTTCTCACAGTGTTTAGTGGCATTGGGACCTGCCAGGCCAGTCGGGCGAGTTTCTCCTCATGCACATGTGGTATCAGAGACTACCAGCACTGCTGCCTCTAGGACACAGCAGGAACAGAAGCTGGTGCTCAGGTTTGTGGCTTCTCCTGGGGAAAGAGATGCCCTCAAGCTGAATCAGTGCAAGGTATTATCAGTACCCACCTGAAGGTGCACCCTACACCACACAAACTTCAGGACTCACCAATCACAGTAGGCTCCAGGTCCACAAAGATGGCCCGTGGGACATGCTTGCCAGCCCCAGTCTCACAGAAGAATGTGGTGAAGGAGTCGTCTCCTCCACCAATGGTTTTGTCACTGGGCATCTGCCCATCAGGCTGGATGCCATGCTCCAGGCAGTAGAGTTCCCAGCAGGTGTTGCCCATCTGGACGCCGGCCTGGCCGACATGGACGGAGATGCACTCACGCTGGGGAGAGGGAGGCAGTCAGACTTTAGCACAGCTCTGTCTGGCCTGATGCCAGTGCCCCATGGCCATCTGCAGGGGAGTTGTCCTGGGCAGAGATTGACCTCAGGGAGTTTTCTTTGTGTGATCTCTCACATGCCCCTAAGGTTTCCCACAAGGCTGTCATTGCCCTTGGCCATGCACAGGTGCCATGCTGGGTCAGGAGCTACCCTGGTGTTCCTTCCACTCAGCTTGCATTGAGAGCTACCAGTCCCACAGACTGGCTAGAGTTGCCATCCAGCACCATGACAGGCTGTCGGCAGCCTCAGCATCTTCCCCATGTACAGCAGCCCTGTGAGGTGATGAGCTGAACAGCAAGTACTTAACCCATGCACCGAGAACTCCTCTGCCTGCTGCTCCAGAACCAGATGAGAACTTAGCTTTTTGGGGGAAGGGGCTTGGGGGATGGGAGGCAGTGCATGAGGGCTGTCCGTGAAGCCCAGAAGTCTTCAAGGCAGCACAGGAACTCCTCAAGATATGCAGCCCCAAACCCGTGCTGCGCTAAGGTGGGCAGAAGTGCTGGAGAATAGCTCCAGCTGCGAGCTGGATGGAGATGTGCAGCAGGCCTGCGCCACTACCCCTGGCACTCCTCCGCCACTGGCCCTAGCATCCCTGATTCGCTGCTCCTAGCATCCCACTCCTCCAGGCTTGGAATCCCCTGGACAGGACACTAATACACAGAAGGGGGGTCCCGGAACTGCTAGCTTTTGTATTCGGTGTCTGCGTAGCACTCCGAGCCGTGATGGGCTCCGTGCCCCGGCCGGGTGCCTGGGGAGGATAAGGACTCCCGGAGGTGTCTCTGGGAGAGCCGGGGCAGCTCCAGCCCACCAGACTTAGGGCCAGCCTGGGACAAGGACCCCGGCCTAGCCCGGGCAGCACTGCGGCGGGCGAGACGCTGCTGTGCTGCACCTCCTTGGCACGGCCCCGGCCCCTTTCCGAGCTACTAAATATAGCTCCGGCCCTGGGGAGGGCAGCGGCCATTGCCCGGTTTGGACAGTGGTCCCGACCCACTCTGCGGCTACCAGACACCCCGGAATGGTTCGGGAATGGGCTCCTGCTCCCGTTGCCTGTTGTCAGCCCCGACGAGGAGCCCGCTGCTGCGGGGGGAAGCCCCGCCGAGCGCCCACCTTCGGGCCCCGGTGCCCGACTGGCGCGTGCACCCTCGACAGCTGTCCCTGTCCTTCCGCGGCTACCGTTCCCCACCGGAGGGGTCATTCTCGTCCATCCCCCACCGCCGTCCCTCGCTACGACAGCGGGGGGACCCAGGACCCCGGGACTGGTGGCGGCCGGGGAGGGGACGGGACAGAAAAGGCGAGAGGGCACTGCTGCCCTCGGACAGGGGCCGGTGGGTCTGCCCAAGGTCATGGCAGGGAAGGAGAAGGTGCGTCGTGGCGACTCCGCCGTGTCTGGTGCTCTGGGAGGCTGCTAGGGGCACTCCCCGTCACGGTGTCCGCCACCCGTCCCGCNCTGCGGCAATCCCCTCCGCAGCGCCCTCTTATAGGGGGGTGGGGCTTGATGCCCTCCCGCCCCCCTCATTTCGGTATATTTGCGTGCAGGGAGGGAGTACCCGTTTCAGGGGCACCGGGTTACTACCTGGGTCCCTGCCGGATGCGGAAGAGCCCCAAGATGAAGGAGTCGGGGCTGCTCTCCCTCTTTTGCCGTGAGGCAAGCAGGGAACATCAACCAGACTGCGAGCAGAAAGCCTGGATTTCAGTCCTCAGGGGTAGAAGAGGGGCCCAGCCATTAAGATGCGGGGACAGAGCAGGTACAGCACCCTCTACGTGGTCTGCTACCAAATCCCCTGAACTCCCTGGGACTTAGGAACAGCCTGAGACCACCCGTACTTCTAGAACAGCAGAGAGGGGGAGAGATATGCTAGATACATGTCAGACTCTGGGGCCCAAGGTGCCCACAACCCCCCATTTGCTGCCAGTACTCTGAGAAACTCTGCCCAAGAGCTGCTCTTCTCTGCTGGTGGGCATAGGCAGGCAGTGCTTCACATCTCTGTGAGCCTGCAGATCACCACCATGAAACTGGGCTGGGGGGCTGGCTCAGCTGGAAAAATAAGGTCATTGCAGCCCATTTGCTATTAATGACTTGTGACTACACTCAGAAAAGCAGCTTCCTTTGAGCGGCAGCCAGCACAGTGTCTCCTTCCAAAGCCAGGGCTGCTGCTGCTGCAGCAAAAGCCTGGGGCCACCAGCACAGCTGCTGGCTGAGCCAAAGGCAGAGTCCAGTGCGCCAGCCTTGCATGCTGTGTGCTGCGAAACAGGACTGTCCTTGCTGCCAGGGTGTGGCTTACATAGCTACCCCTTCCCATGGGGATGGGAGCTCTGCTGCCCAGGAGCAGGCCAGGAGACACTGCTCTGTCCCTCTGTGGCAGAGTCCAGAGGTACAGGATAACCTTTAGAAATAGTAATAGGACACAGTTTGAACTTCTATGTGCTTCCAGCAGCAAAGTCATGTCTCTGTGAAGACCTGTGAAAAAGGTGTCTCTGTAATGAGATTACTTCCTAAGGAGCAAGGTCCTTCCTTGCTGTACACTCAGACCTGGATAAGGAGATCAGAGCAGTGTCTGGCATGAGGGGCAGCAAATCCTGCCCTGGCATAGCAGCAGGCACCACTCAGTCTGAACCCAGCACTCTGGTCACGGGCTTGGGGAACAATGCCAGCAGCCTTGTGCAGTGGGACGAGCGCCTGGCTGTGCTCCAGCCATCGCTGCAGCCCAAGACTGTCAAACACTTTCCTCTCCAGATGACACGGGTGCATGCTGGGAGGAGGGCAGGGGAGGACAGCCTCTGTGGGTCAATATAGCTGGAGCATTAGTGGTAAGCAGGGAAAATTAATCTGTGGACCCAGCATGATGGATAATGTGTGACAGCAATCTCTAGCTTGCAACTGGAGCCAGGACCTGATGTTCAGACTTCTCAGCACCAGGCAGAGCAGGGAGAATGTTTAGCATGGGGACAATACAGTAGATGAGCTGAGGCCATCGTAGTGGGGCCACAGACCACAAGGGCATGGCAGAGCACTGGCAGAGTCAGATGGGGAATGGGCAGAGGTGAACCCAGACGAGGGACCCCCATGCCTGAGTTAAGTGCTTCTCCCTTCATATCATCAGCACTCCACTAGATCCATTTGATGGTCATGTCCAAGCACTTCCAAAGAGCATACTATGTGTTCTTAGCCATATCATCCTGATATGGAGCACCTACCAACATAAAGGGCAATCCAGAGCTGGAGCAGAGCACTGGGAGGAAGCATAGCAACACCAGCAGCAGAGCTGAAGCACTCATCACACACCTGACCTGACAAGAAACCGATGCAGCTGGGGGCTTAGTGGGAGACACAAAGGCTCTGAAATGGTTTATTGCAAAGGGTTTCTGCAGCTAACACAGGAAGAAGCACAGTCCTTTTGGCCAGGTGCTCCTCTACTCTTCACCCTCCTCTTCATCCTCGTAGGAGTCCAGGCCCACCTCCTCATAATCCTTCTCCAGAGCAGCCATGTCTTCCCGTGCCTCAGAGAACTCCCCTTCCTCCATGCCCTCACCCACGTACCAGTGCACAAAAGCTCGCTTGGCATACATCAGGTCAAACTTGTGGTCCAGGCGAGCCCAGGCCTCAGCAATGGCCGTGGTGTTGCTCAACATGCAGACGGCACGCTGCACTTTGGCCAGGTCTCCCCCCGGCACCACTGTGGGTGGCTGGTAGTTGATGCCCACCTTGAAGCCTGTGGGGCACCAGTCCACAAACTGGATGCTGCGCTTGGTCTTGATGGTGGCGATGGCGGCATTGACATCTTTGGGCACAACATCCCCACGGTACAGCAGGCAGCAGGCCATGTACTTGCCATGGCGAGGGTCACACTTCACCATCTGGTTGGCTGGCTCAAAGCAGGAGTTGGTGATCTCAGCCACTGAGAGCTGCTCATGATAGGCCTTCTCTGCAGAGATGACAGGAGCATAAGTGGCCAGAGGGAAGTGGATACGAGGGTAGGGCACCAGGTTGGTCTGGAATTCAGTCAGGTCAACATTCAGGGCCCCATCAAACCGNAATCCTTGGAGGCCTGTGCACTGGTCAGCCTACAGAAAGAGCCAAATCAGTTTCCTCTAACTGACATTGCTGGAGAGAAGTTTCAAACTTTTGCCATTGTCAGCCACAGATCTGTCTCAGGGCACTGCATGGCCCATTGCATTCCCCCACTTTCAGCAGGATGCTGGAGCTCAGCTCAGGGGGCCACATTCACCCTGCGTGGTCACTTACCAGCTTCCGGATCCTGTCCAGCACTTGGTCGATGATCTCTTTGCCAATTGTGTAATGCCCACGGGCATAGTTGTTGGCAGCATCCTCCTTGCCAGTGATCATCTGCTCAGGATGGAAGAGCTGGCGGTAGACTCCTCCCCGAACCTCATCTAGGAGAAGTTGGCACATTGTTAGGGAGTTTCCAACTGGCCCTGGGAAAAGGTGGCAGGAGCCACCCAAGGGGCTGTCCTGCAGTGGGTTGTTCCAGGAGATAATGATCACTGTCACTGCC
The DNA here is from genome assembly GCA_013399775.1 of Semnornis frantzii. Lineage (NCBI taxonomy): Eukaryota > Metazoa > Chordata > Aves > Piciformes > Ramphastidae > Semnornis > Semnornis frantzii. Next base: position 337,290 of record VWYK01094856.1, read on the forward strand.
CAGCTGAATTTCACTCACCGATCACAGTAGGCTCCAGGTCCACAAAGATGGCCCGTGGGACATGCTTGCCAGCCCCAGTCTCACAGAAGAATGTGGTGAAGGAGTCGTCTCCTCCACCAATGGTTTTGTCACTGGGCATCTGCCCATCAGGCTGGATGCCATGCTCCAGGCAGTAGAGTTCCCAGCAGGTGTTGCCCATCTGGACGCCGGCCTGGCCGACATGGACGGAGATGCACTCACGCTGGGGAGAGGGAGGCAGAGTCTGATTGCAGCTGGAACTACAAATGCAATCACTGCAGGTGGTGCACAACCCAGGCAGGGCAGTCCAGGCCCTTCTCAGCTTGTGCAAGCCATACTGTGCTGTAGCCTTGATGCCTAGTGTCCATCCCAGTCTGCTGCCCTCTCTCGGATCTGGTGCTATGCATGCTGTCACTGCACTGCCCACCTCAGAGGCCCAGGGAGATGAAGATTCATCTTCTGGAGCTCAGGGCACCAGGACGGCATATTCTCTGGACTTACCTCCATCCACAGCCTTAGAAAGCATGCAGTGAACACCTTCCTTGCCCAAACGCCCACATGGCTTAAGGTCTGGGGCTCTGCAGCAGCTGGCATGGCCCCTGTTGCTACTCCAACAACCGGGCTACAAGGTGACATGACAGAGCATCACCTGGTGCTGGGAGCTGAGTAGATGACAACACTGAGGGTAGGTGCCCAGCAAGGATGGGGATTTGTAACAGCAAACGGTTGCCATGGTCTGAGGCTCAGATTTCCTAAATTAGCTCTGGAGGGGGTGGAAGCATTAGCTGCACTTCTTAACTGAACTGAACGGTTAAGATGAGAGGGTCCCCTAGCTCAGGGCTTCAGGAGCAGGCTCAGGTCCCTATGGGGCAGCCAGGCTGAAGTGGAATCTGGAGCCTGGGTTCCTCCAGGTGAAGCACCACAGGGCCTGCAGCCCTTTTGATTAAAGCCAAATACTTAGGGCCTCAGCCCTGTTGTTGCCAAGGACTTGGATGTATCATCAGGCACAACTGAGTCAGAGGAGCATCCAAACCGGATTTCCAGAGCCATGGGTGCCCTGCTGTGAGTCAGCTGGCAGGAAGCCATGGGAGCCAGCCATTTTGTGCTCAGGAGCAAGGCAGTGACTGCTGTCCAAGGAAGTTGCAGAGGTTGCAGCAAGTCCTGTCTTTCTGCATCTAGAATGCCTTCAGTGCTGCATTTCAGAGGCATTGAGGGATGACAGAAAAATAAGCCCTTGATAATCACAGTGAAAGGTGGAAGTCCATCTCCACCCCTTTCCCAAAGCTGAGATGCAAGAAGCAGCAAAGCGACACCCTGCTTATCTCTCCCAGTAGGTACAGAAAGGTTTTATAACACAAGGAACCAAGGAAAAGTCCTGAGGAAGGTCCAGCACCCTCAACAAAAGTACACAGCAAACAGAGCTGCAAGCACATCTGAATGACCAAAAGAAAGAAAGAAGATACAAGAAAACCCTCCTCCTTTGTCAAAGATGAGACAAATCTGAGTGCAGGGGTTCAATGAACCCAGCCAGGTCATGATAGTCACTGCATTTCATCTTGTCAACATGCAGCAGCCAGGACTGGCTTTATGGGACCCAGCACTAACAGTAGGCTGAGCAAAACCCAGCAACACCAGGCCAGCAGACTCTGCCTTCTTCACGGTAAAGCCTGGCTCGAGGAAGGCAGAGAGCATGGTCCCGCAGGGCAGCAGGCAAGGTGTCCTGTCAGCCTAGGGCTGGGATGCTCTCTCCAAAGTCGCTGGAAAGTTCAGGAGGCAGAGCTCACAGCAGGACCATGGTGACAAGGAGCCCTTGGACTGCAGTGTCCACCTGTGGATTGGCCCCTGGTATCTGAAGTGAAAGGCAGTGGGTGAAGCCACAGCTTGCTCCTGGGGCTCAGTTATGGTTCTGCAGCATGAGGACCTGTCAGGTTGGGTACACTCAGAAATGGAACCATAGGAGATGGGCAGGTGGCTTATTAAAAGGGAGGCAAGGCGACAGGGTCAGCTCAAACACTGGTCTTTGCACACAGTGGGGTGGCCTCCATGCCTCGGACATGTCAGACTGGAGCAAGGGTACATCCAAAGAAGGGAGGCTGCCGAGTGCTGGGGGGGAAGCAGTTCCGGTGAGGCTGAAGCCAGGCAGAGACAGGGCAAGAACCACAGCGCTGCCGCCGCCAACTGCCCGCACCCCTGGGCTCCCAGGTGGCACCAGACACACACACCTCCACCCCACCCCGGGAAGTCTTGGGAGGCGTAGCCTGCTCTGGGGAGAGCCCTGTAGGGATTACCCCGCGACTCCTGCGGCAGCCCGGGGCTGACACTCACCATGATGCCGATGCCGATGCCGCACGACCTGTCTGTCCCAGAGCTACTGCAAGCTCCACATGACCGGGACGGCGGCGTGGCCGCCGCCTTATACCGGGGGCGGCACCGGCGCTGAGGGGCGGGTCACTCCGCCCGAGACACTGCCGCGCTGTTGCATAAATTTGCGTTCATTGCGCATATTTGCGTACAGGTACAGCGATGCGAGCGTGCTGCCCGACAGCCGGATGGGTGCTTTGGTGAGACCATACGAGCGCAGCATCCCTCCGGAGTCTCCCGCTCCTTGCCTTAAGAGAGCCGCGGGAGAGACGGGGATCCAGTTCAGTAAGGGCAGGGGAGGCATGAGTTTAGTCGTGCTATGTCTGCCGGTGTTGACAGAAATACTTCCACCAAGGGGCAGAGATGGCACTTTCCTGCTGGGTGTCTTGCTGGTGCGAGGCACCGCCAGGCACTAGCCGGGTCAGACTTAGGGCGCCGAGGAAGGCAACTCAGCAAAGAACCTGTCTCAAGTTTACTGTCCTGGTGGGTAGGAATGCTGATGAGAGCGCTCTGGTCTAGCATGGAGCTGGGTCTCTGCCAGCCACCCAAGACTCCTGAGGAGAACTCAGGAGAGTTTCTGGAGAAAACATGGGCAGAGGAAACACTTCAGAGACAAACATAAGCATTCCAGGTTAGAGAAGAAAAAACAAACAAACAAACACACAAAACAAAACAGGAAAATTGTGCCGTACTTTGCTGCAAGCCCCTCAAGGACAGTTGTGCCCCAGGGCCACCTCCGAAAGACATGCCTGTTAATGTGCTACTCCTTCTCCAGCCTGGCTGTACTTTCTCTGTGGTTTTGATGTCATTTCACTAATCTTTATGAAAAGACCAGTGAAGGGATGGGTGTGGGAACCAGGGATGACCTAATGGCCTTCATGTCTGTGTGGGGCCCTGGAGTGTGATGAAAGATGTTGCACCCCGAGCCATGTGAGAAGTATCGGAGTAAAAAGTAACAAAGTGTTGTATCCTTGAGGCGGATGAGAAAGACAACTGGGAAAAAAAGCACCTGTAAAAACAAAGATAAAGCAGTAGGCTTCAGCAGGGTAGGCTGTGAGAGAGCGGAATTGTACTATGCATGAACTCCTCAATAAGTAACCACTGACTCCACAGATCTTGGCCGTTGGTTCACTCTGTGGCTGTGGTCATCTCCTTGCATTCTGCTCTGGTGTCTATCAATTTGTATTTGAGCTCACCATGGCAGGACTGGCTGGATCTGGCCCACTGTATTTTTCACAATTCTCACAAAAAACGCCACAGACCGGAGAACTTGCAGCACCTCAGGGGAGATCTCTTTGTAGTGACTGGCACTGATGTCTGGCTTTACAACAGTGAATAATGCATTCATTTTTTCCCTCCTCTCTCCAAAACGTTCACAGTATCCACTGCGGTGCAGAAACAGCCCCGTCTCTGCCCGAGTTGGTACTGAATGGTGCTGTCATGTCTCTGCTTACTTCAAAAGATGAAAGTTGGATCTAAATTATCCAGCCACAATAGCCTTTCTTTGTGCCTGAATTACCTGCAAAGTGTCACCTTCATGTGTAAAATGACTGAAAGCAGGGCTACGGCTCTGAACCCCGTGCCAGTGTCTAAGCAACATAGTTTGGAGATCCGCAGAAATGTCTGAGTCGAATAGTTAGAGTGAGTTTAATCAAGCTGGTGGGATAAGACTTTTTTCCCTACAGACATGCCCCACTGAATCTGGACAGGGTGTTGTGGTGACTAGATAACTCTGGAAATGCCTAAACTCCTCCCCATGGTATAAATGTCCTCTGAGTGACCTCAGAGATCACTAGATAATACAGACCATGCTGATGTAAGCAGTCTATGAGAGTGAGTAGTTGGTAGCACTGAGGCACCAAAATTTGAGCCCCAGAAGTTAGCTGGTGTGAAAAGAAGTGATGGAATCGTCTTTCCCTTTGAAAATCTTTGTCAAGGTGCTTGCTGGCAAGCAAGCCAAGGCGTCACTTCTGACTGTTTCTTATCACCTTCCTTACTTCCACAGTGCAAATTAATTCTGAGGTGTTTATAGAATCAATGCTTTGTTACAGTGGTTGGAAGCACAAGCATCAGAACTAGGCAATGACCACCATTTCAGGAGAGCTTGCAAAGTTTATGTGTTTGGGACCAGCTTTGGATGCTTTGTATGACAATCTGGTGGCACCCTGGGGTGTAAAATGGTGTGTTATTTCTCCAAGAGATGCCCGGATTTGTTTACATACCATTCTGGCAGAGAGATGAGGGTGAAATATGCCTGATTTGTCATTGCTGCGAACGCATGCTTACAGTGAAAATAACGACTCAGATGCTGTTCTGTTGAACGAGCAGTGCAGCAACGACTGACAGAGCTGTGAGTCATTCGGAGGTACACATCTCCCATGTAGCTTTGATCTGAAAAGCCCAAACAGATGTCTAAGCTCTTTTGAAATGCTTAAGAACAGCTGGCTAAATCCAGGGAACACCAATAGGCTGTGTCTTCTCAGTGCCTAACTGCTCAGCAGCCTGCCAGATGCTGGTAGCAGCAGCCTGCAAGCACACAGAGAGGTCTGAGCTCACTCTGGCTGCAAGCAAATTCGTCCCGAGGCGACCCTCTCTTAGTGAGGTGTAACCAACATGTCTAGAAGACCCTGCAAATTTTTTCAGACCATATCATAAATCATGTTGCAAGAACTGCTCAGGAAACATTTTCATCGGTGCTCAGAATAGAATTGGAACCTGCACTGGCACCCAGAGAGGTATGAAATTCAAGAGAGGCAAATTTGAGGCTGTGAGACAGAAATCAACCATTTCTTGATGGAAGAATGAGGAAAACATGGAAGCTACCCCAGCAGCAGAGCTGGCATGTTGCAGTGGAAAACTCCGCTTGCCACTGCCCACATGGCCTGGGAGATCAGCCAGCTTTTGGACAGGTAGCCACTGGAACAGGAACCACTGTCAGAGCCTGCAGTTACCCAAACACGGACTCTCCAATTAGCTGTCTTCCAGAAGTATGTTAAAGTCTACCACACCTAAAAACACCCAGAGCTGAAACTGGGGAGAAGATGACTCATTCAAAGTCTAGCACAGCCTGGAAATGGGCAGAAAATGCTCCCTTTGTCATTTCTTAAGATATGCATGCCTTGTTAAGGTCAGAAATGACATTCTGAGGCCTCATTATTTGTCTGGAATAGATGGAGACGATCCATAGATGAAGAACTAGGGTGACTGGATGCCATGGGGTGCAATGAAAGGCTGAAAGAATGGGAACTGTCTAAAAGTCCAAGCACAGGCTCAACAAAGTCCTTAAAATATATTTAAGGCAGATGCAGATAAGAAGGGGATTAACTCTTCTGCAAGCTAAGGTCAAGAAGATGCAAGTTTAAAGCTTGCTAGGAGTAAGAATAGTGAATAATGATTGTCTCAGGGCAAGGGATCTTCATCAGTGTCTTCAATAACCCAAGTGTGGCATGTACTCCTCCTGAAGACCTGCTGGGATGCAGAGCACAGTAGTGATGTGACAGAAGTTCTCTCTGCTGGAGCTGAGTGACAGCAGGATAACTGCTGGTTCAGGTAAAATGAAGGCAGTTGTGCAATTGCCTGGAGCGTGTGAGGCGTTACTGGAACAATAAAGCAATTTCCAGATCTCACTCAATCCTAAACCCTGAATCGCCAGGCAGAGGCAAGAATAGTGAGGCACTCCCAGGGACGCAGGCAGCCCCACATGCCTGCCGAGCTCTGGCCTGCAAGGCTGAGAGGGACGGGTGGACGTGTTGGGACTAGCTCTTTCTCAGGCACAGCAGCCCCGGGTGAGCAGCCTCCCCGGCTCAGCGTCAGCCTCTCTGGCTGCCAGCGTCACCCACCTTTCTTCACATCCTGGGAAAGGCAGCTACACACCCATGGGAGCAAAATAAACCTGCAGCTCGCTAATTGCAGTGACTTCATGGTAGGACTCCGAGCATGCCTGACGTGAACAAGCACCAGGCAGGTGATGGAAGGGCTGAGCCTGCTGTGGTGTCCCTGTCCTTGCAGGGGATGCCAGTGGTGGGCTGTATGAAGGGACCAGCAGTGCTTTTCTTCCTCTCCAGCAGCTCTCGCAGCTGGTGGTGGCACAAGCTGTGTAGGACTAGCTGGAAGAAGTGAGAGAAATTCTGCTTGACTGGATGATGATAGGAACTGCTGGAGGGGCATGAGTTATCCTGTCAGGCTGGAGAGGCCCTGCATGACCCAGGCTGGTCCATGGTCACGCTGATGAGTTAGTCTCCATGCTCAACCCTTTAGGCCTTCCTGTCTTACAAGTTCTCAGGAATTGCAAAATAGCTGTGGTCAGCTCTGTCGCAATGCTGCAGAGCATGCTTGTGTGACCTGACAGTGATGGGGCAAGAGGCAGCCATCACTTCTCCTGCTCCCAGGAGCACACATTTCATCTGAAGGACTGTGCCGAGCCCCAGCCTTTGGGCAGCAGAGGGGACACAACAGAGCCATGCTGGTGGCTCTGCAGGTGCATCTACTCCTTTGAGGTAGATAAACCACTGCCAGGTGGGCAAGTCTTACATCCCCTGGGAAAGCAAATCCCTGGTGCAGGAGCATATTGACAACAACTATTCTTTGCCCCAGTCCCTGGAGAGCAATTGAGCCTCTGATGGTTGGATAGATGGATGTGTGTGTGGTTTCCACGTGGAAGTGGGTGGTATGTAATGCAAACAGTTTACTAACCTGACAGCATGCTGAGAGCAGAGCTGGGCCTGGAGAAGCTAGCCCAAACTCTTGGGGATTGCTGTACGTTCATTAAGAGTGGAAAGGAGGTGCTGGTGGCTGGCCAAGCACGGTGGATATTAGAGGGAAACGGTTAATGAGATGAAAAGTGCATTTAACAGCCCATTTGGGCATCAGCTCCCAGAATGCTACTGGATGGAGCTGTCTGTGTGTGGAAGGAGCTGTGGTACGCAAAAAAGTGGGGCTGGATTCCTCACTCCTCCCAGAGCCTCAGGCTCCATGACTGCATGGCATGGACTTTGCATTTGATGGCTGTCCTGAGAATGCCTGGCTCAACCACACCTCTGAGAACACCATAGCAGAGTTAACTCAGGTGATGAGAGGCTGTGTAAAACAACAGGTGTTTGGCTGGATTGAGAGAGTTTGAGTTGTTCTGCCAGGAGAAGAGAAGGCTCTAGGGACACCTTATAGCATCTTTCCAGTATGCAAAGGTGGCCTAAAGAAAAGATGGAGAGAGACTATTTATCATAGAGTGTAGTGATAGGATGAGGGGTAGCAGTTCTAAATGCAAATAGGGTAGATTTACACTACATATCAGGAAGAAATTCTTTACTGTGAGGTTGGTGAGACACTGGAACAGACTGCTCAAAGAAGTTGTGGATATCCCATTCCTGTATGTGCTCAAGGCCACGTTGGACTGGGCTTTGAGCAACCTGGTCCAGTGGAAGATGTCCTGGCCCATGGAAGGCGGTTTGGATTTTTATGCTCTTTAAGGTCCTTTCCAACCCAAACCATTCTATGATTTCCCCATGGTAAGGACTCAGGTGTCACAATTTGCTGAGCTCTCATGCTTCATGCAGCTTTCTTCATGCGGCTTGTCTACATTGGGTCTGCTGTGCCCTTCCCAGGCACAGTGTGGCTCTCACACACTGCCCTTTAATAGCCCTGCATAGAACACAGCCAAGGGCACTTTACCAACTCCCAGGCAGAGGGATGCAAAGCCTGGCAAGACCTGGATACTGAGCTCCTGCATGTGTTAAGGGATCCTTGGCATTGTTACTGGGCATTGAATCTCAGATTACCACTGATAAATTTTGAGGATGGTAAGTGGATGTGCAGAGTAGTGAGTGACAGGACTGCCCCTTTCTCCAAATTCCCAAGTGAATTATTTTACATTTCATTGTATTAAAGCAAATTCTGCTGCATTAAATTAATTCTTTCTGCAACAGGGCCTTTTAGTCAGGCAATTCAAAATCATCCCTACTACTTAGTTGTCCCCTTCACTAGCAAGTAACCCACCTGTTATCCCCAACTTTTCGCAGTAAATATTTCTGTCATTACTGTGGGCCTTGCACTCATCCCTGGAGATCCCCATTACAAAGGCTCCTGGCAGGATAGCCCCTGGTTAACAAGCACATGTTTGCTATCGATGCATCTGGTGTGCCCTTAGCGATGCAGGAACATAAACAGGCTGGCTCAGCATGCTGGGGAAAACATTCTGGGACAACATAAAAAGTAGACCTTTGGCAGTAGTTGTGAGTATCCTTCTTTCAGAGACATGGAAAACAGGTCCTCGAAGTAAAGAACCACAATGTTTTACTTGTTGTTTTGTTAGAGATGGTATTCAAATTACAACCTTCTCAGTGATATTCACAGCCACAGGAGTTGCACTGGTATTTAGGCACCAATGGCTATGGAAAGAAGCAAGAGGCTGCTCAACAGCACCCTGTTATGCTTTTTCTTGTCTTCCTCTAATGCAAATGTATTTGTCCTATCTGCCTTTACTTTCACCCTGCTTGCCTTGTTTTTCACCTTTAAGCTATGACTGCTATGCTTAGCAATGTGCCAAGGCTGAGCACATAGACAGAGGGCTCAGTGAGGACAGGCAGCCTGCAGGAAATTCTGGCCAAGCCTGACCCTGGACTTGAGGGTCTTGGTGTTTTGGAGAGTGTGGGCATGAGCATGTTGATATGTGTGAGTGAAATCAGATTTTGCTTTGCAACAAAATCCCTTTCTGTCCTGTGGCAGCTGTAGCTCTTGCTCCCCTCCATGGCTGAAGAGCTCCTCAGCATTTGGAAGAGATGTGCGACATCACTCTTTTCATTATCTCCAGCCACCCTACACTTAGGGGTCAGGTCTAGACCACACAGGCTCCAGTCTCATGTGTAAATGGATGTGGGGTGCCCTTCTCCCGAGCATCATGGGATTACGGAGGTTCAGCAGCCCACTCTATTCCCAGCCACATGATGAGGATGGGGGGAGTTTGCTGGCTGCCATGAAGCTCTGCTGCTGGCCAGGCCCTTGCATGTGCTTGTCATGAACAACCTATTTAGTCATGGGCTTTGCTTCTGCCACCTTTGCCAGCCTCTGACTCTGTTGATTTAAAATCTGCAAGCACCTCAGTTTTGCCTGGGTTTTCGCTGGGGTAGCAGCCTCAGCGTCAGCACAGGTAAGTACTTGCATGGGATGGTGCCTAGGTTGCACAGCCTGAGTCTACCACATTGCTGAATCTGGCCCAAAGTAATTTCTTTGCTTGAAGGAAAGTCACCCTTTCTTTTGCCGTTTCTCATTTTTCTGTCCTGCTACACTGACTTCTGCTATAAGTACTCAGATGACTTCATTAGCCTGGGCACTACCTAGCTCTGGGAAGGTGCAATTCTAGAAAAGCCGTCTAGGATGGGAACAGAGCAGCTCAGAAGATGGTCACTGAGACAAACACAAGGTGTGGAGAAATTGGCTGTGCAGGGAAGCCAGGCAAGCTGGGCAGGACTGCTCAGATGAGATAACAGGACTGAGAGTAAAAGAATGGAATGTGGAATCTTCAAAATGATGCCACTTTCAAATGATGTCTCTTGCTATCATCAACCTCCGGCACTTGGAGATCCCCACCCTGGTATGGTCCTTCCAAGGATGAGTAAACCTGCTGCTCCCAATGACCCCTTTCCTGGGGGCTGGATGGACCCTGTGGCCATGCCCAAAGATGGGGAGCATGGGCACAGCTGCTGCTGTTGTCTCTCTTGGGATCGGGCAGGCAAAGCAAGGTGGCAAGGAAATGGCACCCAGGAGCTTGCCTTGCTCTGGTCAACCACTTCTTATCCCATCCCACTGGCTCCAGCTCCTCTGCCCTCTCTGCTGCATCTCCAGACAGCCAACCTGGAGTGAGGAACTTCTTGTAGGGAGAAAGGCAGACAGGTCACAGAATGACAGAACCTCAGAGGTTGGAAGGGACCTCCAAAGATCAAAGATCATGAAGTCCAACCTTCCTGTCAAGACAAGATCACCTAGGGTAGTCCGCACAGGACTGCATCCAGGCAGGGTTTTAAAATCTCCAGAGAAGGAGACTCCACAACTTCTCTGGTCAGCCTGTTCCAGGTGCTCTGCCACCCTCATTGTAATGAAGTTTTCCTCATGTTGAGGCGAAACCTTCTAGGTTCCAGTTTCTATATGTTTCTACTTGTCTTATTGCTGTGGATCACTGAAAAGAGATTGGCCCCATCCACTCGATACCCACCCCTCAGATATTTATAGACATTGACGAGATCTCCTCTCAATCTTCTCCAGACTAAACAGGCCCAGGTATCTCAGTCTCTCTCCATAGGGGACATGCTCAAGATGCCAAATCACCCTCAAGGCTCTCTGTTGGACTCTTTCCATCAGGTCCCTGTCTCTCTTGAACTGGGAAGCCCAAAATTGGACACAATATTCCAGGTGCGGTCTCACTAGGGCAGAGAAGAACCTCTCTAGACCTGCCAGACACTTTTATTGATACACCCCAGGATGCCATTTGCTCTCTTGGCCACAAGGGCACATTGCTGGCCCATGCAGAACTTGCTGTCCATCAGGACCCCAAGGTCTTTCTCCAGGGAGCTGCCTTCCAGCAGGGCAGCCCCAGCCTGTACTGGTGCCTGTCAGTATTCCTCCCCAGATGGAGGACCCTGCACGTGTCCTTATTGAACTTCATGCGTCATCCAGCACTCCAGCCTGTCCAGATCTCACCGGACGGCTGCACGGCCTGATGGAGTGTGGGCCACTCCCCCGTTCTGTATCATCAGTGAACCAGCTGAGGGTACGTGGCTATGCAAACCACCAAGCACATCACTCCACAGCTCAAAAGCCACTGAGTATGATTTTGCAGCCCATAATTGCCAGTTTTGAGGAGGCTGTGAAGGGTTTGTGTTCTCCTGAGAAAATGGAAAGCTGAAATATTGTGAAACACTGGAAGAAAAGACAAAACAAAACAAACACTCTTTTAATATGCAGTTTGCATAATAACACAAGTTCATGATGCAATCCAGTTGGCTTCCTCAGAGATGGGGCAATCAGGACACAAAAAAACCCTCAAAACACAAAAAAACCAAACAACCTACCAAAAAACCAAAACCAAACCAACCAACCAAAAATTGCTCCTTTCAGGTCTTTTCTTGCCCACACAAAAGCTCCTTTCTCAGAAAGTCTCAAGATCATTTTTGCTAAAGCTAAGAGTAGGGTCACAACACAGCTACGTCCAGAACATGAGAAGAAATAAAGGTCTTCTTGAGACATAGTCAAGATGTCTATGCTGTGTTTGAAGCTGTTATGAGCCAAGTCGGTTGATCAGGACTTTAGGTAGACCTAAGCGGAAAGAGCAAGGAAAAGAGGACAAGGTGCTGTGGCTTAAGCTGTGTGCTCTGCGAAGCATCAGTGGGTGATGGGCTGCCTTTTGTCATCTGCTTTGCTAGTTTGAGGAGTGATTGTGGCAGCCATGGGGTAAGGTGTGGCTGACACATCGTTTTTCCAAGCAGCGCTGTGGTGGGCTCCTGCCAAACTCCACGAGGCCTCCACAACTCCATTAGTCTTTCTCATTACATACCCTGCAGCTGTGATGTCTTTCCCTGCCCCCAGAGTCCCAGCCAGCACATGGACTTCTCTCCATTCCTAGCATCGAAACCCCCCACGCATCCGGTGGGCACAGAATGGGCTGAGACCTGGGAGCTCTGGAGTCGCCTTATCCCCAGCTACAAAAGCTAGGGAAAAGAAACCAAGGAGACGCGGCTAGGTCCTGGTGGCATCTCTCCGGCTTCCCAGACAGCTCTGTGGGGGGCCCCATGGGGCAGCCTGTAGCTCCATCTAGTGCCTGTGCCAGCCCATCCCGGTACAGCCCTGCACTCATTGATGGAGCCCGAAGTAGAGGCCCTGGAAGCCAGTGAGGACACTCTGGCCAAAGGCAGCCACCTCGGGGGGTCTGCTTCCTGCTCCTGGGCTGACAGGTACAGAAGGGCAGTATTGCAACGGCATCCAGGAAAAACATGCCCAACAACAAGGAATAGTCCAAGCAGTAACTCAATACAATCATCAAGCACTGCTGGATGTCTTTCATCCCTTGAGAATGTATGACCTTTTGCACAGGAGAAGCCCTTGGCATTCACCCTTCCAAGTGCCCACCCAAGCCCACTGCTCATGGCTGGGAACGGCTGTCCTGAAACTGGTCCTTAAGGAGTATTGGGAATGGCCTGTCTCAATGCTCAGATCTCCCCAGCCACTCGGGCAAAGCAGCACTGCAAAGCTTTGCCAGGCTTCCCACCTAGGGACTTCTAGGAGGTGAGGAAGATACCCAGCTGCATTGCAGGGGTGCCAGAGGGTCCATAAGGGTCTGACCCCTCCAAGACCAGGCTCCCTCCTTCTCCTATTCAGATAGCAAGTGGGGACAGGAGGATCTCCGTGGCCAGGTTCACAGCTGCAGGAGCATGTCCTTGGGACTGTCCATGGCCACGAAGCTGAATGATAGCAGCCCCACAGCTGGGCCTTCCCGGGCAGGGGCCACAAAGTGAAAAAGGCTACATGAAAGCTGCAGATGTGTGGCCTCTCCCGAGTCCTGGTGATCCAGGTACCCGGGCAGACCAGTGCTCAGGTTGCATTGCTGCCCCCAGCTCCTCTGCAGGGGTGCTCTTGCCGGGGCTGCAGTGATGTCAGGGGCACAGGGGGGTAGGTCCCTGCCAGCCTAGCAGGCAGCAACCCTTCACGTGCCTACCTCGCCTCGGTGGGACGGCCTGGGCAAAGCGCTGAGTCACCCCAGCTGTCCCCTCCCGTTGGCCTTTCCAGCAGGGCCTGGCCGGGCAGCTGACTAGGCAGGAGGCCAAGAGCAACCGGAGCCTGGGGCTGCCCCGGGGAGGTGGCCGTGCCCCGGTGTGCTGGCAGCACCGGGGTCAACGAGCGAGGTGAGTACCCCGAGGTGTGCCCAGGAGCTGGTCGGTCAGCGCATAGCCCGAGAGATTAGGCGCGCAGGGAAGGGTGGTGGGAGTGGGGGGATGGAGGCCCTGCCCGGGTCCCTCCCAGCGCCGCGGGGCCGGGAACCGGCGGTGGCGAAACCCCACGATCTTCTGCACGCCTCCCTATGACCTCACCAGCCTGACAGACGGCAGTGTGACGTCACGCGGCGACGCCGTCGCAGTTGGCTATCGCCGCCGTCCGTCATCCCTCGGAACCCGCCTCCAGGCCCCGCTGTGGCCCGGGCTGGGGCGGGGGGAGGACGTGTGACGCCGGCCGGCAGGCCCGGGGAGGGCGGGGAGGGCTCAGCTGCGGCACTCAGGTGGGCACCGGGGCGGGGATCGTGGAGGGTGGAGTGGTGCGGGCAGGAAGAGCGAGGCGAAGTGGGCCATTGGGGGCGGGGGTGCCATGGCGCACTGGGGAAGTGGCGCACAGGGGAAGCTGGGTCGGTCCGATGCGTTCCTTCCCCGTGCTGCCGCCCCCGCCCCTCCCCGTGGCCTGGATCTGCTGGCCGTAGGCCAGGGATGGTCGCCGGTGTTGGCGACGGAGCGCGGGAGGGCAACGGAAACTTCCAGCAACGGCAGTGCCCAGCTGGGCAGCCCCAGGAACGCCGTGTTTACAGCCGGGCCGGGGGGCGGGCCCCGGCGGCACCGCCCCGCCGCGCTCCCCGTGCAGTACTGGTGCCGGTGCTAGCGCTGCCTTCCCCGTCGGATGATGAGGCTTGGCTGGGGGGCGAGTACCTGGGGAAATTGGTCGGCAGTCCCTGGGTTCAGGACGGGGGCCGGAGCGGCGGCATTTCCCTGATCTGTTTGAAGTGCCCCGGGGTGCCCGGGCACGGCGTGGGGGTGGTGGTGTGTCCCGGATGAGCCCTTAATCCTCTCTATCCGTTAAGCGCTTAGCGGGCTGCTCCCGCTGCCTCTCCGCCCGCCTCAGGACAGAGCCCCCCCCACGGGGGCAACCGGGTCAGCTGCGGGGAACGGGGCAGAACAGCGGGGCCGGCGGTGGGGATCCTTGTCTCTTGCTTGGGCAAGTGAGGGTGATGGCAGTGGGAGAGTGGTGTGGCAGCAGCAACATGTCCCCGGCCGTGCTGGTGCAGGGTGCCGGGGAGCTGTGTGGGTGCTACCGAGCCGCTTTCGTGGTGAACCTGTGTGGTGGCTGGAGGGCCGAGGAGGGCAGAGCCACCTGCCTTTGCACTCGCGCCCCCGGCGCTGCCAGGCTATGCCAGGGGAATACTTGACGTTGCCTTTCCCCCACCTCAGTGACCACGCGGGACAGCCGCACGTCATGGTGGACTACTACGAAGCATTGGGGGTGAGCCGCAATGCCACCGCCGACGACATCAAGAAGGCGTAAGTGCATGGCGGGTGTGCCCCTGCCCGCCGGGCAGAGCAGGTCGAGCCTGAAGGCATCAACGAGGCAGGGGCTCCGTGTGGGACCAGGGTGGAGAATCGGGGGAGGTGGGGGCAGGAGGACGGGACAGCCCAGCGTGACAGAGCCCAGACGTGACAATCCAGCCTTTGTTTCCTTTGTGTGGAGGCCAGAGCAGGCCGGGCTTCACTGCCACACAAAGACACCTCTTGTTGGGGTTTGGTCCCTTTGTCCCCTTGCTCTCAGACTGGGGCTAGAGGTGGAGGGGGGAGATGGGTCCTCATAGAGGTGTGTTCTCTCTCTGCCAAAGGGTGCGGGGATGACAGAGGATTGGGGCAGTGGGGCTCTGCTGGCTTCAGGGTTGTGGGTTAGGAACTTGTGGAGAGAGGAGCAGTGTCCCCCCTAAGAGGGACTGAGGCCTCACTGGCAGATCTTATGCTGTGCCCCAGGGGCAGACAGAACCTCCCAAAGCTCCTGCCTGGCGCCCTGCTGAACTTTTGCTGCTATCAGTCTGCATCACCTGGGGGAAGAGACAGAGACAGGTGGCTTGTCTGGAAGGGGACATAGGTTCCTGTTGAGGGGCACTTCCTAAGAGTAGGTGAGAGAAGCTGCGCAGACTGGGTTAAACCCAGATAACTGGGGACAGGTGGAAAGGGCTGTTTGTGCTCCTTAGGCCCCAGGAAACCCCAACCAGCTCTGGGTCCTTGCTCACCCACAGTGGGGCACAACTGTGAGCATAATTTGGAGCTGCTGCCAGGGGCAGCTAGGGTGGGGGCAGGCCATTCTGCTGGGCTCATGCTGCAAATATTTACTCAGGTGGTACAACCAGTCCAGGAAGCTCCCATTTGAAGGTACCTGAGACTGTATGGCTCTGGATGGCTCCAGGGTCCCTCTGCCCACAGTGCCAAAGGAGGCTGTTGCTGGCCTGGGAGCCCCAGCCACCCAAGAGCTGCTGTGTGCCCATTGTTGCCTGTCTGTGCAGGTACAGGAAGGCTGCACTGAAATGGCACCCGGATAAAAACCCAGACAATAAGGAGTACGCTGAGCAGAGGTTCAAGGAGATTGCTGAGGCATATGAAGTGCTGTCTGACAGTAAGAGGCTATGGTGCTGTCTTGCATGTCTCCCTGTTCACCTTTGAATGTCCTAGGCATCCTGCTGCTGGGCTTAACCAGGTGGCATCCCTGGATGTCCCTGGGAGGCGGCGGTTCCCTATGCTGTTACTGTCCAGCTTGTGGAGCTTGGATACGTCCACACACATCCTCCAGAATGGCTCTAGGGAGAGATGCTGGGGTGCTGGCCTCTGACTCGTGCATCCATACCTGATACCCTGCTCATGCCACCCCCTCCTCTTGGTCCTTGCTGTTTCTCACCTCCCTTGGCCAGGGGAAGCATTGCCCATTCCTGGCAACGGGCTTTCCCGCAGCCCCCTTTCTTCTTTCAGAGCAGAAGCGCGATGTCTACGACCGTTACGGCAAGGATGGACTCATGGGAGCAGGTGAGTGGGTGAGCAGAGCCATGGTGAGTTAGTGCAGCTCTGGATACAATCCCATCTGACGACCTGGTCAGTCTACCTACTTCCCTCCCAGGTGCTCTCTACCCTTTGGGGCATTCCCATCCAGGGCTCCATTTAACTCTGATCCTCTTCCCTCCAGCAGGACCAGGGGGCTCCAGGGCTGATGCTGGGGCCCCAGGATTCACCTTCACCTTCCGCAGCGCTCACGATGTCTTCCGGGAGTTCTTTGGTGGGCGAGACCCCTTCGCTGATTTCTTTGGTGCGTGTGGTGTGGGGGTGTGTGGAAGGGTTAAAATTACCTCCCAAAATAAAATCACCAGACTAGGTCTGAAAGCAAAATGAAGCTCTATATATTTACATCAATCTAAAATCTAAAAGCATAAAATACAATGTATATATAAAACATATATTTACATATATTTACAAAGTAGAGACAACACAAGGACCTTCTTAAGGAACCCAGTCACCCCTCCAGACAAACCCAGAGGGGCTTCCACAGCCTCCTTCCCTTTCCTCCTTTCCCTCTCCCATACAGTTTGTACCAGCAAGAAGATCAGAGATAACGAGCTATGCAAAACAGAACTTGCAGAGGAGAGGAGTGAAGAAGAAAGAGGGAAAATTGTTTATGCAACTGCATTTTAGCCCTGCCAGCAAGTGAATGGAATCATATAGATTTATCTTTGTTATTCTTTTTGCATCCAATAGCTAATTATTTACTTTTTAAACCTTTTTTTCTATTGAATGTCTCTGGAAAGTCCACCTCTTGTTTACAGTTAGACACAAAAAACCTAAACTAAGCCTGAAACTGTAGCAGGGGCACAGGGTTCTAGCTCTGGGGAACCTCTCTGGCCTCGACGCAGCCACTGAACTTGGGTTCAAAGTGCAGAACTAGTATTGGTCATGGGTTCCCACACCTGTGTCTCGGCTTGCTAAGCTGCAGGGGTAGCACTGATGGGAAGGGCCCTGCTTTCCAGATGAAATGTTGCCCTTCTCTGAGCTGCGAGGACCTGGCCCTCGGCACCATGGAGGAAGTCACTTCTTTTCCCCCTTCCCAGGATCCTCAGGTAGGAGAGGCCGTCAGCCTCTACCCATCCGGGAAGTCCTGGGCCACCACATCCCCCTACATGGTGGAGTCTGTCACCTGTCTTTCATACCTCTGACACTGACCTTGTTGCTACCTTCACCAGATTTCTTCACCTCCTCCTTCAGCTCTGGTGCTGATGCAGGGCTGGGCTTCCGCTCTGTCTCCACCTCCACCACCTTCGTTAATGGCAAGCGCATCACGACCAAGCGGTGAGGGCAATGCCAGCCTGCCTCACCCTGGCAGACCCCCTTCATCAGTGGGCCTCAGACCCACAGCTTGCTACTGCAGTGCTCTAGCTGACTGGCCTTGACTGTCCATCTGTCTGCAGGATTATCGAGAATGGGCGGGAGCGGGTGGAAGTGGAGGAGGATGGGGAGCTGAAGTCAATCCACATCGACGGTGAGAAGTGACACCACGGACCAATTTGCTGGGGTCTGATAGTGCCACCTCCCAGCACCTTTTCCCTTTGAAGACCCCTCTCCTTTGGGTGGCCAGGGAGTGCTTCTTCGAGACTTAGTTTCGTTCCGAGCCCTGATCACCCCTGGTTTGGGGCTTTGCCATGGAGGATTGGTGGGGTGGGCGAGAGCTGCTGGGGTGTTGTGTCAGCTCTGGGGAGTGGAGTGGACATGACCCCTATTCGCTGTCCCTATCTCCACAGGCATCCCTGACGATATGGCACTGGGGTTGGAGCTGAGCCGCCGGGAGCAGCAAGCCTTCCCCAGCCCACGGCCTGCCTCACCCCCACCACCTGCCCCACACCAGCCCCCAAGCTCCTCCCCCGTCTGCCTCTACACCGACAGTGAGGATGAGGATGAGGACTTGCAGCTGGCTATGGCCTACAGCCTCTCAGAGATGGAGGCTGCAGGGCACCACCAAGCAGGTGGGCATGGCCCTGACACCCCACCGGCACGAGGGGGCACCCTGTCCTCCACCCACAGAGCACATGGTCCCTGGGGAGGGCCAGACCGGGAGTCACTGGGTACTAGCAGCACAGCTGCAGCTGGGCATGAACCTGCCCCCAAAGTGAAGCAGTGGCACTGTCCTCTGCTCTGAGCATGAGACTGTGGTTGTGCCCCCACCTTGTGGGGCAGGCAGAGGAAAGGAGGGTGGGGTCTCAATGCCTGGAGGTCAGCTCCTGTCTCCCCATTCAAGAAAAAGGGGTCCTTCTTGTCCTTCCTTGCTGCTCTGGTGTGTGGACAACTAGTGGTGCCCCAGGGTGGAGGGACTGCCAGAGTTTAGTGTTGTGACTGGAAGAAGGGCCCTTGGTGGAGTCCCAGGAAAAGGGGAAGTCCCTGCCCTGGCTCCTAGGAGTATGAGGTGCCCGCTGGCAGGTGTGCTGCAGCTCTGCCTGCCCCTCTCTCCCTGTCTGCCTTGCAGATGGGCAAGGGCTACAACCAGTGCCTCCCTGATTGCTGCCTAACCCTGCTTGGGCTGGGGAGTACAGGGTTGGGCTCTCCCTCTTTGCAAAGATGCGTGCACACGTGGGCTCTGCTTGTTACCTTGTGTCTATCTCCATTCTGAATGCTGTCGCTCCTGCTTGTAGCCTCTCCTCCTCTGTCTCCCCGTTTGCAGACCCTGTCCCTTTCCTGCACCTTGCACACCCTGCAGGGCAATGTCATCAACCCTCACCGCCGCTTTGGCCTGGGGGCGCTGTCCCTCCCTGCTTCCCGCTCCAGCAGCGACCCTCGGTGATGCTCATAGACGTTCCCACCCTCACCATTGCCCGTGGCTGTCTTCCTTCTAGGATCTCCCTCCCTCCTTCCTTGCCCCCTTCCAGCACTGAGCCGAGGAGGGTTTCATGGGTGCTGTTGTGTCCCCTCCGCTTGTCTCCCCAGGTGTGTTCTGAGGCTGCTGCGCCCGGGGACTGCGCACGCCCGCTCGCCCACGGAGGCTCTCCCAGCCAGGACTCTGCTTTGTCCCTGCACGGCCATCCCCTGCCACCCCCTTCCCCCAGCACCCTTTGGCTCTGTGGAATGCAGTGGGGAGGGGTTGTGAGGATGCTTAACAGGGCTTATGGCTGGGATGAAGATATCTTGGGCCTCATGAGGTGGTGGGGAGGGTGGTGATGGGGGAACTGGAAGGGAGGGGGTGACAGACAGGTGCTGTAGATTAGGCTAGCTGGGTGTGCTGGTGGCAGACAGCAAGGGGCAGTATGGCTGGGCTCAGCCAGTAGGGCTGGGCTCTGTCCCGCTCCTTGTTGAAGCCCCCACTCCCTGACCCTTTTCTGCTGACAGCCATCAATAAACTTGTTTGCAGTAGCTGCAGCCTGCAGAGCATCTGTGGGATGTGGGCTACATCATTCTCCCTGGTACTTGCCTGTAGGCGTGGCAGGAGCCTAGGCCTAGCTGCAACTTCTCTGGTAGTTGGGTGAAGGCTGTGCTGCTGCAGTGGTGGAGGGGTGGGTGGGGGATGCCCTATGTTCCCACCATATACACACAATCAGAGGTCAGACCTGGCTGCAGCTGCACGAACGTGACACAACTTTATTCACATCAAGATACAAAATTATATTTCTCTAGAAATTTCTGTTCTGCTCAAGGGATGAGGCAGGGAGCACATGGAGGGGATCTGCACCCAGTGCTCCCCCTTACCATGAGGGACCCCTGGCCACTTCTGCCCCCAGCATGGACACAGGGAGGGAGCTGAGACAGGAGCACCAGATTAGGGTGCAGGAGAGAGGCCAAGTCCCAGCAGCATCACCTGGTCCCCTCCTTGGCAGGAGATCATGGATGTGAGCTCAGTATCCTCTGTGGTGGCAGCAAGTGCAATGAGGCTCTAGGCCCTGCACGCAGAGGGGTTGAGCCCTGTGGGAGAAGTGCAAGGGGGCTGGGACAGGGGAAAAGAGCCAGTAGCACAGACAGCATTTTACAGGGAGAGCAGCCTCATGAGTAGGACAAGGAGACCACACGAAGCTGTAGGGGGCATAGGGAAGACAGGTGGGGAGGGCTCCTTGCCATCACTGTGGCAGTGCCTTCAGGATGGCATTCACTTCCTCAGCCACGGCTGTCAGCGCAAACTCAAACTGGTCCTGAGGGAGCAGAGGGAGACATTAGGGGTACCTGCCAGCCCAGAGCTGAAGGCTATGCAAGCTCAGGGAGGGAGGGGAGCCTCGGGTTTTGGGGATACCTTGGTCTGCACCATGCCGGGCCGCTGGTCTCGGATGTGCTCCAGCGTAGCAGCTATGTCTATCTCCTTCACCCCTGGGGCAGAGGGGGAGAAAGGTGCTAGGAGGGGTTCCATGGGCTAAGCACATGGCTCCATGTGCCCCAGACGGCAGAGCAGTGCTGCCTTGCACTTACCTTTGGCCATTCGGTTCAGGACCATGTCAACAAGGATATATGTCCCAGTCCTGCCTGCGCCATCACTGCAAGACACAGATGCTTGGATCAGGGAAGGGGACAGCAGAGACTGGTCCTAGCCAGCAAGGCCCAGCCTTGCAGCCACTCTCTAGCCTGCACCCCTGCTTCCAGCCTTAGCAGTACCTGCAGTGCACGATAATAGGGCAGGAACGACCCCGGTAGCACTTGTTCACCTTCCTGCAAGGACAAGAGGGAATGGGTCAGTGCCCTGCCATACCAGAGTCAAGGTTGCTCTAGGTGGCTCTTGCTGTACTAAGTTGGATGGCAATGGACACCCCATGATGTAGATCTGGGATCTGGCACATGGCTGTCCCTACTTCCCCAGGGGTGGAAATGGGATAGGAACCATGGGTGCAAAGGGGCTGGGGTGGGGAAATGAGCCTGGCTCCTTGGGTGCCCAGCTCAGAGAGTGGAGCAGTGGTAGGACCCCCAGGGGAGCAGTTCTGGTCCAGTGAGGTGGAAAGCTGAGGGCCAGGCGCCGGCAGGGCTCCCGGCATGCTCCATGCAGCAGGCACGGCTGCCAACGATCACTTTTGTGACTATGCAACTGGAGCCAGATTACTAGCTGCAAATCACAAAAATGACGCCGACAGCTGCGAGAGAGAGACAGAGACAGACAGAGAGACAGAGAGAGCGTGAGCAGGGTGGAGAGGAGGGAGATGTGCTCAGGGACCCACCACTGCCCTAGGTAGGATCCCCTGGTCTCATATGGCCTGGGGATAGTGATTGGCCAGCCCCTGGCAGAAACCCACCACCACCCAGGGACCCTGAGACCCCAGCAAGCACTGGCTGCAAACCTCCTGGGAGTAGTCCCAGCCTGCAGCACTCTCCCTGGGCTAGCTGGGGACCTGCTGCTGGCTGTACGGTGTGAGGAGCAATAGGGTCACAGATGTTCAAGGCTGGCTTCAAGAGTTTCTTCTTGCATTCGTGGCTGGGGTAGGTGCTATGTAGTACTGTCCTCAATACTAGCTCTGGGAAAAGGTACTTACCCACTCTCCCCATGAAGTCTGGAGTGCTCTAGCAACCTCAGATGGAGGTCTCTTGCCCCCAAGAAAATTAAGCCTTGTCCCAAGCTGGCCAGAAGCTGTTTCTTTTGCACCTCCCTATGCATGGCAGCCCCGTTTCCTCCAAATTGGTCCATGACATACACTTGACCCTCATCACACTGTCAGAGACATCCTCACCCACCACTCCCCTGAGCCTGGGACCACCTTCAGCTCCCTGGGGGCTGACACATGCCAGGTGGGTGCTCACCTGCGGAAGTCGAGGAGAGGGCGGGTGGTGGTGGGGATCCCCTCGGCTGGCCAGCTGAGGAAGTGGAACTGCGTCAGAGTGCGGGTCTCCTGTGACTGCACGTTCTTCAGGTAGAAGCTGCGCACCAGGAAATCCTCACACCAGATGTGCTCCGACACCAGGTTCACCTGCCCGAGAGAGGCAGCCAGTGGGTGTCAGAGTGAGGCAGGGGGGCAGCGTTGGAAGGGGACAGAGCCTGGAAAGTGCTCCATGCCCTGGGCTGCCAGCCACACTTGCCTCGTATATGTGGTAGAGAGAGGATCCTTCATCTGGCCAGTAGCGGTCACACTGCTTGACGCTGTCTTCAGCCAGTGGGCTCAGCATGACGATGACAGTGCAGCCATGCTCCCAAACCATCTGTGGGCAAGGCATGAGAGTTGTTACCACTAGATGACAGTCCAGTCAGAAGGGCAGCTGAGCATCTGGTGGGCAGCACGCAGAAGAACTCCAAGGGGCTGGTAACAACAGGTGATGCTCACCTGCCAGAAGTCAGCAATGGTGTGGGAGAGTGGCCCCTGTGTTGCGATGTATGCAGGCATCCGCGGGTCATGCTCAATCTGGAACAGGAAAGGGAGTGTCAGACCATACAGGTGACACCAGGATGAGTAGAGGGATATCCAGGGGTGATGGGAGGGCTGAGGAGGGAGCTTTAGGTGCCACAACCAGAAGGGAAATGGGTTTTAATCACATGTGAACAATGGGCCAGACACATTGCTCACATCTGTAGCCCACGGGCATGAGAGGTCAGTCCAGCTCTGTCCCAGAGTGGGAGCCTTGCCTGAGCTGACCACATGACAGAACGGGGTGGCAAGCAGGAGCCCTTGGTGATCACTCACGATTGGACTGGCATTGATGAAGTCACTGCGAGATGGGTTGCTCTCAGCTTTCAGCTTGATTCGCACGTGGTCGTCTGGGGAAAGAGACTGGGGATGTGGCAAGTGCCTGAGGTGTCCAGAGGCAAACTCACACCACAGCCTCCTGTGGCCCCAAAGCATTCCCATGGTCCATACCACCCTCCTGACCTGACACAGCCCTAGGAAATGGTCCCTGGAGTGGGATGGGTGGGATACTCACAGGGCACATAGTCAGGACTACGGTTCTTCTTTAGGTTGGCTTCACTCTGGGCAATAGAGCAGATGCTGGGCTCAGCCTGGTAGGCACAGAGAGCCTCCCACTCCTTGGCCAACCGGTCCCGGTTGCGGAGGTGGTCCTCCATATAGGCCTAAGACAGAGGGGTGAGGTCAGCCCAGCAGACAGGGTTGGGATGCATGGGGTGTCATGGAGGAAGCTGCCACCCTGTCAGGCCAGCTCACCAGGATCATGTGCCCAGTGGAGATGTCCATGTTGGACTGGACAGGCTCTTCGCACCAGGAAGGTGTGCTGCTATGGGAACTGGGACTGGGCTGTGGCGCATCGCTGAACTGTGACGAGACACTGCTGACACGCGAAGTCTCTGCCGGTGCCTCAGTGCGGCCGAAGAGAGACTTGGCAGCCATATGCTGGCGGCACAGCTCCTGCAGGACCACAGCAAGAGTCCTGTTCCTCAACCACAGCACTGCCCTGGGGCACCCTAAGGGATGCTGACACAGCAATGTTGCACCCCATAGGATCCTACCTGGTACTCAAAGGTGGTGTCAGCAGCACCCTCAGGCCCCAGGGCAGCCAGGCGCTCTTTCTCCCGCTGCTTGGCATGGCGCCGGAGGCAGAAGGCCGCTGCGGCTGCGATGGCAATGCCTGCCACGCAGCCCAGTGCGATGAATGTCAGCAGCACCGAGTGAAAGCCATCTCCAAAGCGAGATGGCTGTGAGTAGGCAGCAGCCTCATTTCGCTGGTGGCAGAGATGAGCAAGGGTTAGCAGGGTGAGGTCTGCATAGGGCTGGGGGGACAGAGACCCTGTTCTGCAGCACATTTGGGGTTTTGAGGGGCTAAAACAGAGCAAAGATACTCAGTGGTGCACTGATTCTTACAGCACCCTCAGCTGCGGCATCACTGGGGTGCTGGCTGTCACTGCAGCAGAGACATGGTGCATCCACTTGCATGTTGCATGGAGTATTGCTCATTCTGGTGTCTTGGGGCTTCAGGAGGGGACAGAGCCTGTCCAAGCCCAGGCAGCAGCAACCTGCTGTCCCCTGCTCCCAGCACCCAGGGCTGCTCCACAGAGCAGCCCCAGCTTGGGCTACCCGCCCGCCAAGGCAGGCCCATGTAGCTCAGGTGCAATGAGCTCTTGCCCAGCTGGAGGTCAACAAGGGACAGATTCAGGCCAAGGTGTTAAAGGCAAAGGATAAGCCACTGCGACCTCGGGTCCAAGGGAGCAATTTCTGCTTCCAGGGCACTTACCCAAATGGGTCTGGCTCTTCCCTGAAGCCATTGCTCCATAGCAGGGCACAAGAAGATGGCCACAGGGCTGATGTTACACCAGCTACAGTGTTTGGGGGACAGGCCCTCCCCATCAGTCTCCTCAGTTGGGACACAGCACGGCCCCTGCTACCTGGCAGGCAGTGCCTCCAGAGCTCCTTCACTGTGGCTTGGGGCAGACAGCCTAATCCATGACAGTCTCATAACGGGACAGCATCGTGCTGAGTCCTTGCTAGGTAAGGCCCATCACTGCAAGGTCAAGATCTCTCAGGGCCACATCCTAGAGCTGCTGCTGCTAAGAATGCTGACAGCCAGGTCCTGGGGCAGAACAGGGATGCGTGGAGTATCGCCACCCTGTGCCCAATGAGATGCCAGAGCCCAGCATTACCTCACTGCCACAGCCTCCCATTGGCTTGATTAGGTTACTGAGGGAACACTGCATCATTGTCATCTAGATCATCATTGTCATCACCTGGGGATATCCACACCCCAGGGGTCCCCATTGCTGTCTGCCCCCCCAGTCTCACCATCCCCAGTGCCTGGTGGTCAGTCTGACTGCAGCTGGGGCACCCACCAGGGCCAGCACCCTCCAGCTCCACAGGACATACAAGAAGGAGCAACCCTGCAGCCTCCGTAGGCATCATCAGACTAGAGATGTCAGCAGGGCTGAGGACACAGAGTGTCCCTTCCTCTCAAGGCTTGCCTGGGCTCTAATGTCCCCTGCCTCTGTACATCTCTCCTTCCCCAAATCCTGCACTGGGTCCACCAAGTTCAGAACTAATATGGTGGTGGTGGTGGGTGCTTGTGAAGGAAACAAATGAGCTGGTCTGTGCAGAAGAGGGCTCACAAAACTGCCTCAGCCACCTGTGAGCTCCAGTTCCATCCTCTCTCATCTCTCCCAGTTCCTGCCACACCCACATCAAAAGGCATTGTTACAGAAATGTGTCACGTTGCTGACAGAGACAGGTTGCCTCTGTGGTCAGGCCACCCCTTCTTTATGGCCACTGCCTCTTCTTCTAAGGTCTCCCCTTCCTTCCTCCCTGCCCATGGCTATGACCACAGGGCAGGAGGACGGGAAATAAGAGTGTGCTGTACCGCTTCTGCTCCCCAGACTGCAAACTCAGAACAAGGCTCAGTTCCCCATCTCTGGCCTCTTCACTTCCCCCAGGAGACTGTAGGAGTCCCCAGAGAAGCATAGGGAGAGGGTGCCCCTCTCCCAGTAGATGGCTCCTGCTTTCTTCCTTCCTTCAGCTACTTTGCCATTCCCTGGGGTCATGATGACATTTTGCCTGCCTAGCCACAGTCTCTGGAGTGCTCTAGACAGAGCCCAGCGCAGAGGTGCACAGCCCACAAGCGAAGATGTGTGCAGCTACAGGAAGGCAAGGGTGAGGATGAGCCCTGTGGGGTGTAGCCTGCAGGTCCCTGGTCTTGGTTGAGTGGGGAAAAACCTCTGGGAGACCCTGCTACACTGCCTTTAAATCCTGAAGAGCCTTTGTTTTGGAAAGAGACAAGCATGCTGGGAGTGCAGGCGGAAGTGGGGCACTGGAATGGTCACGCTCTGGCTCATCCCTGATAACCTGAGTCTGTCTTCCAACACAGCAGCTCAAACACTAGCCAGAGCCCTGTGCTCCACAGCTACCCCACAGAATCATGCGTAGGGCTTGCTCACAAAGACCCCTGCATGCTGGGGCTGGGCCATAATGTGATCCCCAGCTTGCACCTGGCTAGTGCTGCTCACACACAGTAGCAGAACCTTCACTTCCACGTCCCAGGTCACCTCAGCCCTGGGTGTGCTCACTCCTACCTCTCCCACTCCTGTTTGCACAATCTTCAGGCCCAGCTCTGCCTCCAGCACTACCTTCACTTGCTCTGTGGATGGAGAGAAGATGGTCAGAGTGGTGCTTTTCACCCAAGAGGCCCCCCCTGGGGTATCCCCAACAGCTGTCCACCCCATGCCAACTCCAGTTCAGCCAAGAGCATTGGGATGTGTGGTGGTAGTCTCTCCCTTTCCAGTCCCTGAAATGGGGAACATTACAAATCAGGGGTAAAGAGGACCAAGCAGGAGGACCATGGAGACCCCTGCACAACTCACCAGCCTGACTGGCCACATCTGCCAGCGAGAGGTTCTGGGGATTCTGACGGATGCGGAAGGTGAGTGCAGGGCCCACAACACTGTTGGGGAGGGGTGATACAGTGTGAAATGGGGGAGCATAGACCCTATCCCCACCACAACCCAGTCCCTCACCCAGTGTGTTTGTTTATAGCCAGGGCTTTGAGAACAGCACCCCACAGCCCCACTTCCCTCACCTGATGTTGATGAAGCTGATTGTGGAGAGGTGGAGGTGCTTGGCAAGGAGTTCCAGCAGCCGCACGCCAGCAGCCAGCCCCAGCGGCCTGCAGGGACAGCAGCAGGGTGAAGAGTGGGTAAGCAGGGGAAAGTTCCTTTTTGCTGGGGAAAGGGAACAGGTAGCCTCAAGGAGTCCCATGTGCACAGAGAGGGTGGAGCTAGCTGCAGGGGTGTCAGGGTGCACAAGAGGTAAGAACACAGGGATGCATGGTGATGGGGGTGAGCTGACCTCTCCTCCTGAACAGAGGCAGTTGTGCACACATACTTGCTCCCACCTCCCATCATGCAGTAGTTAGCTCTGGCATTGGCATGGGCTGAAAGATCGTGGAACTCTGACAGCTGGTGGGGAAGGGAATACAAACCCTCCAGACACACATCCCCTCACCCAACCCCTGTCTCTCACTTCTGGTCTGTGATGATGTAGCCGTACTCATCCGGTGGCCGTGTGCCCTGCTGCACCCCACCGTCCTTTGCTTCTGTGTAGCTCTTCTTCTCCACCACAACTGGCTTCCCAGGGATGAGTGCATCCCCACTGTGTCTCTGCTGTGGTTCAGCCTGTGGGACTGGTGAGGATGCTGCCCTGTCCTTCAGTCTGTCCCCTGGGGAACTGCTGGATGGGATTTGAGGGGGCAGTGCTGTGATGGAAGGGGACACTGGCTCCTCCCCATGCTGCATGTCTCCTTCCATCACCTGGAGGAAGAGAAAAAAAGAAGCTTGGACGTTTAAGGAGAGCCCCCAGAGGCTGTGTCATCTCCACTCCCTTTGCGTTCACACACACACAGATCCCACCTGCGGCTTGGCACCTCCTCCAGCACCAACCTGCTGCAAACCCACCCGTTTTGGCACTTCAGGGCCAGCAACACCTGGGAAGGAAAAAGACAGAGGTCCTGCAGCACCTGCTCTGAGAGGGAACACCCTCTATCCCAAAACAGGGCCATACTTGCACTCATCATTACCAGTTTCTGCCTGCCCAATCCCTGTGTCCCACTCACCAGAGCTCTGGAGCAGCTGGAGGAGGGTGGAGAGGCTGCTCAGCTGCTGGGGGCTCAGCTCTGGCAGCCCCACACCATAGCTGGCCAGAAGGGAGGCCAGTCTCCTCAGGGAAGCATCTGCAAGAGGATATGGCATCAGATCAGATGCTCTGCATCTACACAGAGACCAAGGTCTGGGGATACAGCAGCTGGGGCAGGTGAGGTCAGGGCAATACACTGCCCATGGACATGAAGCCAAAGAGGACAAGAGCCTGAACCATAAGAAATGTGGCTGTGGGAACAGGATGGTGATGAGAGTTAATGCCTGGCTCTAGGACTTGGTACCTGTCTGTGCAAGGGTTGTCTGGGCAGCCAGGGTGGCAGGCTGCTCCCTCTCCTCCAGGTCCCTATAGTCACCAGGGAGCCGTGAGCCATGCTGGAGCCTTGTGTTGGCAGGGTCCGGGTGGCTGGCTTTCTCTCTGGGCAGGGAAAGCATGCCCAAGTCCTGGAAGAGATGCCCCCCATCCGTTCCTGGCTGCCCACCATAAGAGGGCACAGGGCCAGCCCCAAAAAGGGTCTGGGCAGGGACTCGGTTCAACAGTGAAGAGGTCTCAGAGCTCTGCCTGGATGAGCTGCTGGGGAGCTGGTGAGTATTGTCCTGATAGCCAAACTGCAACCAAAACACAGAACCACCATGGTCAAACCCTACAGGACCCCTGCCACTCCAGAGCTGAGGAGGCACCCCAGCACTGCTAGGAGAGTGCTGCAGTCTCCTGCCCATCTCTGCCTTTGTGCCCGGGAGAAGGGAACTCACTGCCATGCCTTGCTTACCTTGTGGTAAGAATAGGGGTTGAGCAGAGTTTCCTCATAGCTCAGCTGAGGTGTGGGGGACAACAGGAGGTGCTCCAGGTACCGCTGCACCAGAGGGGAGGGCAGCAGTGGTGGGGGCTGCCCCAGATGCTGAGCTGCTGGCAGGCCAGAGTCCCCAGGGTGCAGGGCTCGCCATGGGGAGCCATGGAGGGGCTGGAACCTCGGAGGCAAACAGCACTGGGGTAACTCACGTAGGTAAAGGGGAGGTTCTCCCCAAAACCCTGTTTTGGGGACAAAGCTCTCATTGTCCTGTTAGGCTCTACCCTACCTGTCCCTGGCTCCTGGCTCCAGTGAGGGTGGTAGGCGGAGGCGGGGAATGCGCTCCATCTCCTGCGAGATCACATACTGGGTAATGCCATCCTGCCATGAGAGCCCTGCCATGAGAGGGAGGTGTAAGACATGGAGGTGGCCTGGGACTGCAGGGCAAGCCCATGAAAGGCTGCCCTAATGTGCTGATCCTGTGTCCCATGGCCTGGGTTCAGCCCCATTGCTCCCAGAATCAGCTGGACCCTTCTTCAGTCCACTCCATCCCCTGGACCAGGAGGACCCCAGACAGCCATAGTGCCACTATGTAATGCTGTGTGACACTCCCTCCCCAACGGGCTGCAATGACTCTCCATCTGTGTTCTTTCCCTTCACCTTGTGCCATGAGATGCCGCAAGACATCCTGGAGGCGCTGGAGCACAGGAGAAGTGACCTGGAAGTAGGATCTGTCCTGCGTGGAGCCCACCTGGCACTGCCCAAACAGCCCATCTGCAAGAGATGAGAGATGGCAAGGGCAGATGCGTGAACACTGGGCTGAAGGCCTCTGACATGCCCCCTGCATTGCACCTCAAGTTTCCTTGCAAGGCAGCCCTACAGCCTCTGTACTCCCTTGGGAAGGAAGGAGGGATCCCTGCAGCATTGACGGCTGCTTACCCTGCACGCACACCTCCTGGGGGGAGCACAGCCTCCGGTCAAACAGGCAGCCTGGGACAGACAGACAAGCCAGTCAACACAGCGTCCAAGAGGGGCTCCAATGAAGCTTGCTCATTGCCAACTGTTTGGGGAACCCCTGCTCTCCTAGAAAGTGTCACAGCAGTGCAGTATGGTGATGAGGAAGGGAGTGGGGGGGCACGGAGTGGTAAGCCCAAAACAGTATCAGCCTTCTCCCATTTGAATGCCAAGATAGGGGCTGTATACAGAGCGTGACCCTGCGGAGAGGCCTGGAGTTTTTTGGGGTTCTGGCAGTAAGGAAAGGAAGGCCGAGATTACCGAGTCCTGCAAGACCACCTCTTTTGCCCTCCCACATAGGGCATTACAAGGCAGGGACACAGCCTTGTGTTCTGTAGCACCCACTCTCCCTGCTAGAGGGACCCCCAAAGAACTCATGGAACGGGTGAGTGCGTCTCCCCACCCCCTTCGGGGGGCAGCACTTGGGCAGGGGGCGGCATCCCCCTTCTTCTACCCCCCCTTTTCTGTCCAAGACCGTCAGCAGAGAGACGGCAGCAGGCGATGACTCAGCCCCGGATGGCGAGGAAGGAACGAGAAAACAACCGGGGGGAGGGGAGGGAGGGGCTCGCCGAGCCCGCCGAGGAAGAAGGGGGCAAGGGGGCATGGGGGTCCCCGAAACCCCTACATCTTTATGCCCACTTGCCCCAGGGCGGGTGCCAGCGCAGGTGCGGGGAACAGGCCCCCGCCGCCGAGGTGCGATCCCCGGAGGGATCCGGGCTGGGGCAGAGCGGCCAGGAGGGCGCTGTCCGCGGTGCTGAAGCGGAGCAGCCGTCTCCCGCCGGGACACATCGCTCCGCCGAGAGGGGCGACGGCCGCCGCCCCTGAAGGCTCCCCTAAGACACGACGTTGTTCGGCTGCAGCTTCTCCAGCACCGTCCCTGCCTGCTCCCGTAGTCGGCGGGGCCCTCAGCGGTGCAGCTGGATGTGTCCCGGCGCTCCCGTGCCCGCCGGAGGACGACGGACGCAGCAGCCCCGGGGGCTCAGTTGTGAGTCAGCGGCCGCCGGGGCCGTGCCGTGCGGATGATTGGGGGGAGCTGCAGACCTACTAACGGCAGCGGCACCTAGGTCCTCTAGAGCGCCAGACAGAGGCCGCACGGGCTGAGCTGAAGGTGACCAGGTACACCGACCCACCCTCACATCCCGGGCCGGGTCGCGCTTACCGGCGGAGGACGACTAAAGGGCGCCGGAGTCTTAGGAGGGAGTCGCAGCTCAAGGCCGCTACCTTGAGCTCCCCATCCCTGCGGCAGCACCACTCACTGGCTTTGCTCCGGGCAGAGCCTCTGAACGGGTAACGATTTGAGTCCCGTCCAACCGGCCAAGGGACGGCAGCAGCAACTCTCTAGGCGGCAAAGCGCCCCTGGGCCATCACCGCCACAGGCCCAGCAATCCCAGGAGAGAGGCGCCTCCGCTGCCGGTGACGCACCCATGGTGCCGGTACTAGTACCTCTCCGGCACTGCGCCCGGGGCCGGACCTGCTGTTGCACGCCGTATTAGAAACTGCAGTATTAGCCGCGGAGACCCTTGCCCTGCCCTGTCGCTCCCCGGGAAGGATTCCCCGCTCTGCTCCCGCGCTTCCCCAGGAGGGTGCCGCCCTGTCCAGGATCCCGGTCTCACCGTGCGCGGCGGTGGCGGAGGCACCGCCGTCCCGCAGCAGCCCGCGGCCGGCCAGGAGGAGGAGGCAGAGGAGCGCCCGGAGGAGCCGCCGCCCCATGCTCCGCTCACGGCCGCACCATGGCGCACCCGCCAGCCGCGCCCC